>CBVK0102249848.1:0-28986 GCA_900067695.1 Picea abies | reverse complement strand
ATTCTACTGTGTATTGGGACTAATGTATGTGCCATGGATTATTATGCTAAAATTGTTCCTTATGAATACTTTGAGTTTAAATGTATTTCACTGTGTAAATGCACATGATTAACCATGGATGGTACGTATAATTCCTTGTAGTAACACCTTTACGGTAGAAGGGCAGTAAAAGGGATGCTACAAATTGGTATCAGAGCCAAGGTTTCGACACTGAGCCTAGATGGGCCAGTGGAGTGATCTTTGGACCGAGGGTGAGAGGAGAAATTGTGTTTGGAGAACCAATTTCGGACCTTGGTTTTCTCTGAAGCGTCGAGGAGATACTTGACCGCGTTTATAAGATCAGGAGGTTTAGCGTGCTGTGAAATTGTAGCTGGTATGGTCTATGACCACAGGAAGACAGGTCTCTACACCAATGGTGTTAGAACTGTCGGATCTGTTGGGGAGGGAAGGCGAACCCTTGTAACCATCAGATCTAGAGAACGTGCACAAGGTTTAAAACCTTTGGATGATGCACAGGAGTTTAAATTCGGGAGGATCGCGAGTTGTAAGATCGCTGTTGGATTACTGTTGACCGTTCGAGTTGACAGAAGTTGCAGAGGAATTAAGTCCTCATGGGTAGAGGAGAAGTCCCAGAGAGGCATCGGGATTTTACCATCGGAGTTTTAGGAGCATAGAATCATTGCCTCAAGGAATCATGATCCACGATATCCCAACGGGTGCTCAGAACCATCCATCAGCAAGGACACGTGTCAGAAGATTCCGCAAAGTCGAAAATTAGAGAATTGGAGTTCTCGAGCACCTAGAAATCTCGTCACACAGAATCACGATCCGCGATTTCGCGACAAGATCTGGACCATTCATATTAGGGAACACGTGGCAGAGATCTGCCATTGGGGAAAGTCTCGACAAGGAGTAAGTCCGTCGGTGTTTGAGGTTCATCGGGAAATCAGGAACCCCGGTGACGAGTGAGTCATACACTTTGAAACTTCGAATCCCGAAACCCTGACAGAAGCATATGACTGTGGTCATGTGAACATAGGTCACATGGACCTGACTTGACCGCGAAGGGTTAAAGTGAAAGGTGCGTCGGCATATCGGGAATCAGGATATTGGAGATCCCGGAAGCAAAGGTTTTGTGCATTGGAAAATCGCGATACACAATTTCCCGATAAGGCCTAGGAACGTGGGGCCACACCGACTGTCAGGAGGACAGGTGGCATATTTTTAGCGACAGGCGAAAGGACTATTGACAAGTCAACGACTGGGAACCATTAGGGATCCCGTGAGCGTATGAGCATTGACATTGAAACCACCGAAAATCGACGGGGTAAGGTGGAGGTCATATGGTGAGGCTATAGCCTGGAGGGCTAGCATGGACAGAGTCCATCGAAAATTGAGAAATCGGGGATTCAAACCACCATAACATTGCCAGTTTCAAAACCTTGATGGAGGTAACCTCGATAGAAGGAAGGGAGACCTCGAAGAGTTTCCTGTGGGAGGAAAGTTTTTCGATAAGGAAATAGTAAAAATTTCAAGAAAACCGAAAACACTGAGCCAGACAGAGCTCAGGAAATTTGTGAAGATGAAATGTCTTTCGTTTTTGTTCGTAATAGTTATAAACATTGTGGATTATGCATGAAGTTTAATGGCCTGACAATTTTGATTTGGATTGCACAGTGCATGTTTAGAATACAACAGAGGCCAAAACTCCAGTTAATCAACGCCGAGTATGGAGTGGGGAAGAGTGCAAATTATCCCTGAAATGGAAAATGAACAAGAAGGAGAGGATGTTAACCAGGGAGTCGAAGGATCGAACTCTAATGGGCATGGAAAGGAGATGGATAAGGAAGGAAATATAATGAAAATCCTTGAAGGATTGCAAAGAGAGGCCAAGGAGCGTCGAGTCGATAGCCAAAACCTCATGAAAGTCAAGGATCGACAAGGGAAGTTAAACTTAAAATTCTTGTAGAGTCTGGAAAGAATAGAGAAGAAACTTGAGAAGGGAAGAGAATCAAGTACGACAGAGAGTCACAGAACTCATGGGAGAAGAAGTAGGTCAAGGAGTGGTAGCCGACATCTCAGTCGCTCCCAAAGACGTTCTGACAGTAAGACACACAGTAGTTCAAACCCATTACCTACTAGAAAACATCGAAAATCTGGAAGGGAGGAATTGAAAGGAGAGATGAATAAAATTAAGCCTCCAACATTCGATGGAGAACATAAGAGGGAAGAAGATGCTAAGACATGGTTGCTTTGCATGAAGAAATCCTTCCAATTGCAAAATTATTCTGCCCATGCAGAAGGAAGAATTGCAATGTACCAGTTGAAAGGAAAAGCGTCCATGTGGTGGGATCAGTTTGTGCAGGTGCAACACATTCAAGAGAAAGAGGTCACTTGGAAGGAATTCAGGAGGTTTTCGAGAAGAAATACCTGACTAAAAGATACTATGACAGAAAGATGAAGGAGTTATTCGAACTCAAGCTAGGCAGCATGACCATTGATGAGTATGAACGAAGTTTTCTGGAACTACTGAGGTATGCTCCATTTATCCAAGACGAGGTTGTTAAAATTCAGAGGTACTTGAGTGGACTGCCACCTTCTATTGGTGACAAAATTCAATATGATGCCCCTAAAACTATGGAAGAAACAATAAGAAGGGAGAAATGCCTATACGAACAACAGAGAGAAAGGCCTACCTTTCAGAAGGCTTGGGATGACCAGAAGAGGTTTAAGAAAGAACAGAGGCAGAAGGGAGACAAGCCTTCCTTTTCCTGAAATAGTCGCCAAGGACAACCATCATTTAGAGAGCCAAGAAGGACTAAAGAGGGAGCACAAAGATAGAGACTGATGCCCATTCAGTGTTGGGGCTGTCAAGGAAACCACAAGTATAGAGATTGCCCCCATAAAAATGATAAAGCGAGAACTATACATATTGTTCAGCAAGCTGAAACAGTGGAGGATATGGGAAACAGAATGCCGAGGATCTACGCAGCCTTGGACAACAAGCAAGGGGAATTTCAATCACACATGATTGAAGTGGAAGGTATGATCAACAACTGACCACTTGTTATTTTGATTGATTCAGGGGCTAGCCATAGTTATGTAGATCCTAGGGTGGTGGAAAGTTTGCATCTAAAGAAGAGAAAACATGAGAAGTCTTGGTTAGTGAAGTTAGCCATAGGGACCAAGAGGAAGGTCACTGAATTGGTTAAGTCCTGTTCAGTGGATATGAAAGGGATGAGCACTAAGGCTGAATTGAACATTCTGCCTTTAGGCTCATATGATTGCTTAATTGGGATGGACTGGTTGGACCAGCACCATGCTCTCCTGGATTGTCGTAACAAGAGGTTCACATGCCTGGACGAAGAGGGAAATCAGGTAACAATCCAAGGAATTCCCAGAGCCGTGGCTGTTAGAGAAATCTCAACCATGTAGCTAAAGAAATGTTACCGAAAGGGCTGTCAACTGTTTTCAGCTCAGATGGAAGAAGCATCCCAAGATGTAGTATCAAATTTGGAAGACCACAGGGTACTCAAAGAGTTTGAGGATGTGTTTCAGGAGGTGCCTAGACTACCTCCGAAGAGGGACATCGATTTTTCTATAAATCTGGTGCCTAGAGCAGCTCCAATTTTGAAAGCTCCTTATAGGATGAGCACACCAGAGCTGAAAGAGTTGCAACTGCAGCTCGAAGAGCTATTAAAGAAAGGCTACATTCATCCCAGTGTGTCACCGTGGGGAGCCCCAGTCCTATTTGTGAAGAAGAAAGATGGAACATTGAGGTTGTGCATTGACTTTTGACAGTTGAATAAAGTCACAGTCAAGAACAAATATCCTCTGCCAAGAATTGATCATCTTTTTGATCAGTTGAAGGATGCGAAAATATTTTCAAAAATAGATCTTCGATCTGGATATCATCAAGTGAGGATAAAATATGAAGACATCAGCAAGACCGCCTTCAGAACAAGGTATGGTCACTATGAGTTTACAGTGGTGCCGTTTGGACTATCCAATGCGCCTGCTGTCTTCATGTGCTTAATGAATGGAGTGTTCAGAAATTACCTGGACAAGTTTGTCATAGTATTCTTGGATGATATCTTGGTGTATTCCAAGATAGAGGAAGCACAGGAACAACATCTTAGAATGGTACTGTAGGTGTTGAGAGAACACCGGTTGTATGCAAAACTGAGCAAGTGCTCATTTTACCAAAAGCAGATCCATTACTTGGGACACATTATTTCAGAAGAGGGGATCGCTGTGGATCCTGAGAAGGTACAGGCCATTCAAGAGTGTCTAGCACCAAGAAATGTAATAAAAGTTAGATCCTTTATGGGTCTGGTAGGTTATTATAGGAGGTTCATAGCTGGATTTTCAAGGATATCTCATGCTATCACTTCCTTGCAAAGGAAGGAGAAGAAGTTCCAGTGGACTGAGCAATGTGAGAGCAGCTTCCAGCAATTGAAGCAGCTGCTCACTAGTGCTCCAATATTGAATATTGTTGATCCAAGTAAGGATTACGTAGTGTGCATGGATGCGTGTAAGGAAGGGCTGGGAGGAGTTCTCAACCAAGAGGGATCTGTAATTTGTTATGAATCCCAGAAGCTGAAAGAACATGAAAAGAATTATGCCACTCATGATTTAGAGCTGGTAGCAGTTGTCCATGCATTGAGGAAATGGATACATTACGTCATGGGCAAGAAATTCGAGTTGAGAACAGACCACAATGGTCTGAAGTATTTATTTGATCAGCCAACTTTAAATGCCAGAAAAATAAGATGGCTGGAATTTCTGTGCGAGTATGACTTTGATATCAGGCATATCAAAGGAAAACACAATAAGGTGGCTGATGCACTCAGTAGAAAAGTGCATGAATTACATGCTACAGCCATTAGCATGTACAGAACTGAGTTGAAAGACAGAATTCTTGAAGCTGCAAATGTTGATTTGCAGTACAAAAGACTGGTAGCAAAGCTACAACAGAATGAGGAACCACAAACCAAGGAAAGTTATACCTTGGGAGATGATAATCTACTTCTGTCTAAAAACAGAGTGTATGTACCTAATGATAGAGAATTGAAGCTAGAAATTCTAAAGGAAATGCATAATGTGACTTATGCTGGTCATCTGGGATATCAGAAGACCGTGGCAGTAGTCAAAGGCCATTATTTTTGGCTAGGTATGAAGAAGGAAATTGCAGAATACATCACTAGATGTATGGAATACCAGAAGGTTAAGACTGAGCATAGACACCCAGTAGGGTTGTTGCAGCCCTTTCCTATCCCTGAGTGGAAATGGGATGTGGTAACAATGGACTTTATCACAGGATTGCCCAGAACAAGCAAGCAGCATGATTCAATCAGGGTGGTGGTGGATAAGCTGACTAAAGTTGCCCATTTTATTTCACTGAAAACCACCCAAGAGCAGCAGATGTTGCTGATATTTTCCTAAAAGAAGTCGCATGCTTGCATGGAGTTCCTAAGACAATTGTGTCTGATAGAGACCCAAAATTCACTTCGAATTTATGGAAGGCACTATTCAAGGGATTCAGAACGAATCTGAACTTTAGTACAACATATCATCCCGAATCTGATGGACAGACAGAGAGAGTAAACAGAGTAATCGAAGACATGCTGAGAATGTATGTGATGGATAAACCATCAAGGTGGGAGGTCTACCTGCATTTGGTAGAATTCGCCTACAATAATGGGTACCATGCATCATTAAAGATGATCCCATTCGAGGCACTTTATGGAAGAAAGTGCAACACTCCAGTGAACTGGGATAATCCAGCTGACCGAGTAGTAGTTGGACCTGAATTACTCAAAGAGATGGAAGATCAAATCTTCAAAATCAAACAAAACTTGAAAGTTGTCCAGAATAGGCAGAAAAGTTACGCTGATAGTAACAGAACCCATAGAGAATTTAAAGTGGGTGACCATGTTTTCCTAAAAGTGAAAAATAACAGGAGTTCCCTGAAATTGGGAAGTTGTGCCATGTTGGCAGCAAGATTTTGTGGACCATTCGAGATCCTGGAAAGGATTGGGTCGGTTGCATACATGCTTGCATTACTTGCATCTATGACTATACATAATGTATTTCATGTTTCATTGCTTAAGAAATATGTACCTGATGCTAATCATGTTATCGATTGGAATGTCATTCAGGTGGAACCAGAGGGTGTCCTGCAAGTGCATCCTGTGCGCATATTGGACAGGAAAAGAAAACAGCTCTGGAATCGAGCTATAGAACTTGTAAAGGTCCAGTGGACCTGGTACGGTCTTGAGGATGTGACATAGGAGCATGAAAAGGTTGTGCGAGTGGAGTACCCACATCTTTTTGAAAATTTTGGAAGGCATACAGATGTTGTGTAAAGCTGCACTAAGGACAGTGCAAAAATAAGGGGAGGGGGATTGTAGTGTCCCCAAGGCCGAGCCCCATTGTAAACCATGTTTTGAAAGAAATTGTAATTATGTTTTATAGGCTGGTGAGCCAAGTTTTGTATAAGCTGGTAGGCTTATGTGTTGTGAGGCCAGGGAGCCTACTGATGTATTTGTATACATACAGAATGATTAATAAAATATAAACACCACCATGTGCAGACCGACCACGATGAATGAGTGAAGGGGGACCGAGCATCCACAGAATGGGTAAGGAATTAGGAGCTAACTGTTGAGCGTAGAAGGCTTAAGCCTTGGGAATAATATTTTAATATTATTCCAAAAAGACCTGTGCATTATATGTATTATCCTAAGTCCCTTTTGAATGACATGTGATTTCCATATGGTGGGAAGCACGCACGTTACCAGAATGGATGCAGTCGCATGGGCGATGGTGTCACCCTAACCATGCAATAAAATCCATGAGAGCCGTGTTGGGTTTCCTCTGCTCCAATTCGAATTACGGACTGCCAGGAGAAACAGATATGACCTGGTAGAAATGCCTTGTACATATTCTGAACCATATGAACCTGCATTGACCCTTGCGTGGATTGTCTGTCACGCATTTCCTGACACCAGAGGGGACTGGGAAGGGAGTCTGGGTGGTTCCCTGCGAAAATGGTCGCTGGAGCAATTCTGGAAATTAACACCGGGAGGCCTTGTTGCCATGGCTGAGATTATCCAAGAGGTCCGAGTCTGTATTCCCTGTTGACTGTGTAATCAAGCAGAGATGGATTGTACGTGAATTATTGTTGAGTACAGGTGGTAATTGTGCCTGTGTGTGATCTCTCTCATTAAGGGGAGGGAGGTGGATGTTGTTGGAAGAAGTCTCTTCTAGAGAGTGTCCAGCACTAGCTTCAGTCTTTGAGACTTCCTGATCCGGCCTGTTGCTGAGGCCCAGAGAGGGAGGTTAGCACCGATGGACTATGCTTCTGAAGGTGTATACTCCCGGGCGGAACAGGCATGTGGGGAATGAGATACTGGGAGTAGTGGGCGTAAGACGACATCCTGGGGAGAATCCTTCCAGATTCAAGTGTGGTTTTCTCTATAACCTCAACCTAGTTAGGATTCCTTGCCTTGGGGTGGAGCTCGGTCCCAGCTCGGGGGTGACCCACTGTTGAGATGATGAACAGTGTGGTCTAAGGCTGGGGTGTTCATGGAAGGCCTGCACTTGGTTGGTGGATTTCACTACTGTTACAAGATAAGTGTTTATCTATGTTTTACCACATTTTTATCAATATGATTTGTATTTCTGTGTATTAAATGATCATGCATTCTACTGTGTATTGGGACTAATGTATGTGCCATGGATTATTATGCTAAAAATGTTCCTTATGAATACTCTGATTTTAAATGTATTTCACTGCGTAAATGCACGTGATTAACCATGGATGGTATGTGTAATTCCTTGTAGTAACACCTTTACGGTAGAAGGGCAGTAAAAGGTCCTCATGTTTTTTAATAGATTAAGTAGGATACATGTGGTAGGATTGGAAAGCAATTTAAATTCATCTACAGTAACATTCAATGCTTTTTCGAATAGATTAGGTAGGATACATGTGGTAGGATTGGAAAGTAATTTAAATTCATCTATGATAACATTCAATGTTGCACATGGTACTTTATGTGTATTAATGGCCAAGTTAGACGCCAAATTGGTATCATGTTATATAATTCAAATAATAAACGTTAAGTGTCCCTTTATGTCATATTATTAGTCCCTGCCATGGGACTATTGCAATGAGTTTTCTTTTGAGGTGACATTGATGTGATATTAATTTGTTTTTTACCATAAATTTGTGTATGCAATGTAATATTTAACATAAGAAAACAAATATATATATTTGGATATAATAAAAATATTTGTGTTTCTCATTTCTAATTGGTTGATAGAATTGAAGTGTTATTTCTCCCTTCACATCTTTCAATATGTAGAATTAATTACATAATCAATGAATTTCACCAATCACCACATCTAAATATAAAAAATTGTACTATGTATTTATTATTATGCATTATTATATTTATATTATATTTATTATCTAATATATTATTTATTATTATATTTATTACCTAATATATTATTTAGATTATATTTATTATGTAATATAATAAATATTATATAAAAATATATATTATTAAATTTCAAAGGTTTATTTTCAAAAAGAAAAATTGAATATTTTTTAAATGCAATTTGCATTTGGTTAGCTTAACTTAATTGGAAGGAAATTTAGGTTAATCCCAAAACTATACAACATCCACATTAAAGTAAAAATGTGGTCAGAGATCTTGGCCAATACGACATATGACAAATCTATAAAATAATTGTCATGGAGTAGCATGTCTTCCTCCATTCCTTGTGAGTCTAGATTGAATTCTTTGAATGATGGTATAGTTATCAATTTTAATTTTTTTCATTTAAAATATTTATAAATTGATTTATTTTAAGACTATGAAACTAGCCCCTAGTCAATATATTGTTTATGTTTCACAGTAATCATCTCCATTTCCAATTCTACTTGGCAAAGACTAAACTGCCATGCAACCCTTGTTAATATAGATGTAAGGTATTTAGTATATTTGTATCCACAAAGTTTATAGTTTATATTGGAGATTACATTTATATATTATAAGAATACAAATAACAAGTAAAATTAGTATTTATATTTATTTTTTGAAAATGTTTTAAGATAATAACTATATATAATTAAAAGTTTATTTTAATTATCATGCCATGAGATATATAACACTTTTATAAATTTAATGAACATAATAAAGAAAGTCATCATATTTTAGTTAAAATTAGAAAATAAAAATGTATACAAAATTGTGTTTGGTTAGATATATAATCAAAATTAGAAAATGGAAATATATAAAAAGTTGTTTTTGTTAAATATGTAACAATTTAATAACTTCAATTAAAGTTGTATTTAAATTAGAAAAAATATAAAAGAATTTTTTACATAAAATTTATAAAGTGTACTTAAATGAAAATTTAAAAAATAAAAAAATAAATCTAATTGTAATTAAGTGAAAAATAAACAAAGTGTACTCAAAATATTTGAACTAAAATGAATTGATGTTAATATTATAGTTGAATTTGTTTTAAAATTTTATAATAAAATTTGGATTATTTTTATTTTTTTAATATATTGTATTATTATTATTATTATTATTATTATTATTATTAATTTATATGAACATTATATTATTAATTTATTAAAATGTGTTTTAAATATTTTAAAAAGAAAAAGTTCAAACTTAAATTTAAGATAATTTTTTATTATTTTAAAAAAATACTAAAAAACAGAGATAAAAATAGAATAACAATAAGCACTCAGTTATAAAGCATATTAAATACTCTACATGACCCTCATGCGCTCATATTGTTCGTCATAAAATTGTATGAAAACAATATGCATTTCTGACTGCAGAGATGCTCTGCGGCATGGCGCTCGTATCGTTTGTAATAAAAGTATATGAAAAAACGATCCATTTTAACTTATGGAAAAACATAAACCAACGATGCATTTTAAGAGTCTCCTTCTAGTACTTTGGAAATATGGGTCACACTACGAAAAAGTTGAAGTAATTAATGATGTTGGAGGAAAAAGTTGGAAGTAATTAACTAGCATACTCTCGAAACGGGGAAGGAAACATCACAATGGATAAAGTGGTTATGTTGTTTAAAGGTAATGGTCTATGAATAATTAATTAAAAGGACCTTTTAAAGGGATTTTTTTTAATGGTCTATGAATAATTAATTAGATGTGATGGACAAGGTTGAGAGATATCTCATCAAATCAAGTCAAGGTCAACAAAAAATCAAGGTAGATACCAGATCATTGTCAAGTCAATTTGAAGTCAAGAACAACAGAAGTTGAGAAGTGTGGCAAGAATAGTGTAGTGATTATATATGAGGAGAATCTCCCAAAATTGTTGTAATTGGAGGAAATAGAGAGTCACAGTTATGATAAGGATCTAGTACAACCTTTATGTTCAATTGAGATCAATAATCCATCATGCATGAAAAGATCATGATGTCAATAATTTCTCATAGATGGTGACACATTAGGTTTGATGAGTGTCCTTTCCTATGGTATATATGTTCCATGACCTAAGCAATCTCATTTCAAACAAAGTAAGTATTGTGACCTAGATTACATTCTTTAAATTTTTCATTTACCCCACACATGAAAAGATGAACATGAAACACATGTTTGAATAAAGAACTTCATCTAAATAAATTTGTTTTCAAAAAAAATATTTGTAACATTTTATACAATAAAATAAAATACAATATTTTTATTTAAACAATTTATAAAATTTATAAAAAATTAAATTAAAAAAATATATATATTCTAATAGTATTTTAAAACATTTTTAATATAATTCTTTTTATAATATAATTTTTATTATATAATATAATTTTTATTATACACACTCTTGGGGGGCAGTTTAATTGGCAAGTGCCATGAAAATGAAGTTCCATGAGGGTTCAAGTTCAACTCCCCTCGACTTACAATGTGTGTCGTGTATGGGGCATCGTGGGCACACTTGGAGGTTATAGTGGTAGCAGTTAGATAACGCGAGCACGTGCCCAACTAGTTGCTGATTCCTCCAAACATTAAAATAAATAAATAAATAAATAAATTATTATACACTATTAAGAATATTCTTCTACATCTCAATCATATTTTTGCATCTCAATCATATTTTCAAATTACAAAACTAATTTTGAAAAACAGATAAAAAAATAAATAGGAAAAAATTGAAAGAAATAAGTTTAACTTTTTTTTTTTTAATTTCAACTCAGATATCCACTCAATAGAACCATTCAGGTTGTTGTTTTGTAAATATCTGCATAGCAATTAACCTAAATTTTAGTTTGGTAAAAATACATTGAAAGAGTTTTTTTAAAAGAAACTTACAGGCGCTCCAACATCGTCAAATTGGTGAAATTTGGCATTGGTACCGTGAAATAATTATTATCAAGTGACCTGTTAATTTCAACACGAATGAATAAATGCTCCACAAAAAATTATTGCCAATATGATATTCAAAGGCAAAGTATGATCCTGGAAAAGTCGAGCCATAGACTCTTA
This sequence comes from Picea abies, assembly GCA_900067695.1. Taxonomy (NCBI): domain Eukaryota; kingdom Viridiplantae; phylum Streptophyta; class Pinopsida; order Pinales; family Pinaceae; genus Picea; species Picea abies. The sequence goes on along the minus strand of CBVK0102249848.1, from coordinate 17,447 downwards.
TGTTCCCATGTAGGAGACTTGCAATCCGCCAATATATTTTTACACTATTAAAAATATTTTCAACCTCTCAACCATATTCCCAAATTAAAAAAACTAATCGTGTCTCTGTTTGAAAACACTATTTGTTGTAATCTACAACTTTTGAGTTGGACGATTTCACGGAAGGGCTACTAAGAGGTTAAAAAAGGGGGCTCCAATTTTGCTTACAAAGTAACTAATGCTGTCAACTATTCAATATCATCACGCACCGAACCTGTAATGTTACGTGCAAGTTTCAGGTGCAAGGTATTTATATATTTCTACATGTTAGTTTTATATAAAACAAGTTAAATTGGTAACAAAGTCTCTTATATTTATTTTTAAAAAATGGATTTTATTTATTTAAAAAAAATGTATTTTATATATTTCTACAACTTAGTTTTATATATAATAAGTTAAATGAGTAACAAAGTTGCTTATATTTATTTTTAAAAAATGTTTTAATGTAATTTTTATAAAAAAAAAATTAAATGTTTTAATATAGTAGTTGTAAGTAGTATAAATTGAAAAGTTAAAATAATTATGAAACATTTAAAATTTGTAATAATATATTGTTCAAACATAATTTAAAAACAAAAGAAAAGTGATAGTGGGTACTCTATGTTTTTAAAACTTAGAAGTAAAATTTGTGAGATTTAATTATTAGTAATTGATAATGAATTCTTCAAAACCTTTTAAAAATAAATTGATGAATAAAAGTTGTCACATATTAATCCTATCCATAACACTTCAAAGTATGATGAAATTAGAAAATATTTATTTTTTGTAACTTTAAGTAAGAAACTCTAGAAGCTTTCTAATATCACTTAATTAATTTTAACATAACAATAATATTATATATATGTGTGTGTGTAAGATCACATGACATTAAGAGAATTTTTTTATTTTTTCAATATTTTGTTGGAAATTCTAATCTAAATTGGATATCTTACCCTAATCATCATATTGTTAGAGATCAATTGTGCAATGTGTATTATATATACATTATTGTGTATATATTAATATATATACATTTTCCGTTAATTTTTTGTTCTCTATATTTTCTTTATGTGCTCAATATTTTATTGATGGTTTAACAGTGGTATTAGAGCACATTTGATATTGGTTTATGTGGGATTGTGAAAGAGATCATGTGGAAGTTTTTGTAGTGGAAATTTTGTCGTTCCCTAGATTAGGGAAGTCGGCTTGGAGAGAAAGAGAGCCGCTATTTGAAATTGAAATTGAGAGGAGACAAGTTTTTGTGTAAACCTTCATGGAAGAGCAACCCGTGAAAGTTATGCAAGGAGAGGAAGATAACTGTGTAAAAAATAATTCTAGGTATGATATTTCATTACTTTATTTGATTGAAAGTTTCAAGAAATCAAAGAAGAAATTCTTGATTTATGTAAACCGCTTTTACAAAGATATGATATTTTCAGGAAAGTAGTAAATCCGAAATAAGAATACTTACCATCGTTGGTGTTTGATGCCAAGAGAAGGATTATTATTGAACATACTCACACATTGGTTGAGTGATTGAAGGAGCACATAGGGTGAATGCAGTACATGATAAGTTTTAAAACCGATAAGGCACGTCGTGAGCAGTGGTTTGTTGGAATAAGAGATAGCATGAAGGAACCAGGGACATGAGAAACCCGGAGAAGCCACCAAGGCATATCGTGAGAATGAATTATTTTAGAGGAGCACTCATGTGATTTTTAAAAGATGGACACATTCGGTGAGGAAGCCGAGCAAGAAGTTTTTTATTTAAAATTTTAAAATATGTTGTATAAAAAAAGTGCTCTCCATTTTTTTTTAAATGTCTTTATTATTTCAAAGGAGGTCGTGAGAATGTTTTGACTTTCATGAGTTGTGCCTGGTGTGGATCGATAAGATCCACAATCTGTAAGAAGAATCGCGTGGAGACATAAGACGAGTCTCAAAGGTGATAAAGAGAAGTATTTTATTATAATTTTAAAATTTTTCCAATTAAAAGAAAAGAATGTGAGATTTATTTTAATTTTCAAGGACAAAGTAAATTTTTTTTTGGCATCGATAAAAAAATAAAAAAAAGTGAGTAAAAAGTTAAAAGAAAGTGAAAATTAGAGTTTGATATAAACTATCAAATATGATTTGTTGCACAACATTGAAAGAATGAATTATTTCATGTAAGAAATCAAGCTAATGTCTACATATTTCAGAGATTTCTAAATTTTTTAAAGAATAATTCAACTTCTGCATTTTGGAATTGTGTCTATTCAAAATTTTATGAATTGCAATTTGTGATACTTATTGTTGTTCCTTTTGTGAGTATCAAATACTATTGAATTGAATTATGATTGTAATTGGGTGCATTTTTTGGTTGAAGCCAACACCCTTCTGTTGAGATTAAATTTTCTATTGTCGAGTTGGATTATTGTAAAATGGTGGAATTGCAAGAAGCCCTCTTTTTGTTATATTTTCATGGCTCAAATTAATGATTTGGTAGAGTTACTAAACACTCTACTTCTATTTTATGATGACATCACAGTCACAGTTGACAAGACAACTCTCTCTTGCATTAAAAATTGTTTACAAAATTCAAAAGATACAGTTGAGTTTTTATAGCTTGAGTCACAACTCTAGCAAGAAGATTTGCAACAAAAGAAAAACCATTCTAAATATGTTTCAGTTCATAAATTTTCGCAATCTACTCATACCAAAATCTGTGAAGTCAATGAAGTTGATGTTTTCCATGCTCAACTTATCCTTCCTAAGCCAATTATTAGACCTTAGGAAGATATTGTTACTAACAAGGTCAAAACAGGGCTTGGTTATGACAAGAAAGTGTCATTTTTCATTATTGATTACTCCAAGCCAATCTAGTTTCAGAGTGTTGGATTTCTTAATGAAAGTTCATCTTCAAATTTGCATGAAATATTGAAATACCAACATTGTGACAAAGTTGGACATATGAAAGATTAGTGTTTCGATCTTCATCTTTTTATGCATTGTGGAAAGCATACACATTGTTCCACAAAATGTTTCTTATCGAAGAAGTCTGAAAAGAAAAAGATGAATTCTGCAAGGAAAGAGCTTCCTTATGTAGTGGCTTATACACATGTTGGATCTCTTCTTGAACTCGTCCTTGATACAGGGGGATAACATCTATTTTTTCAATCAGGTTCCAAGTTTGTTGTAGAGCCTGTGAACAGATGATCAAATGGGCAACAATTATGTAACCTTGTTCCTAAACATACAATTAAATTATTGATTGGTTTATATGGTTTGTGGTAATCCTGAAACCGTCTCTTCATAGTTTTTGAGCTTTTGATAGTTTGTGGTCACCTTGAAACCACGAAATTAAGCAAAATACATGAGGTTCTTCTTGTTACATTTTCAAAGAGCAACATCAACATTTGTAGTTGTTCTTTTTGTTATTTCAACCCTTTGATTGGTTAGTTATGGTCAAATTGAAACCATGCCATTTAGTAGAAGCCTTCATATTTTGCTATTTTTTCAGGGTTTAGAGAGCATCTTCATCCCTATGAATATCTTCTTGACACATTACTAGTTGTCAAGAAGTGACAGTTTTTCAGTCAAGAACAAACTTATGATTAAGGGGGGATATTGAAAACTCTAATCCTAGTTCGTTATCTTACCCTAACAGTCATATTGTTAGAGGTTAGTTTTGCAATGTGTACTATATATATATTATTGTATACGTATTGATATATGAAAAATATAGAGTGAGCCTATTTCATTAGTTTTTCTGTTCTCTATATTTTCTTGACATGTTCAAAATTTATCGAAATTTATGAGTGGAACGAAATGAATAACAGATTGAATACCATAACATAGAGATACAATAAAAGATATCCAGTGAACAATAACTTATATTGAATAAATAAAATAGGCTGGAACTAAAAAACTGCATAACTGAACTACTTGCTTGAATGGTGGTGTTAGTGCTCAGAATGTCCTTTTAAATTTTAAGTGCCTTCATCATTTCATGCTAAATTGTCACATTCCTTTGGTCTTTTGCCTATTGTTATAATCTTCAAATCTTCCATTGAGCCTTGAAAATCTTGATTTCATCACTTTTTCCCAAGAACCCTATGATCTTTGTCTTTTATTGCCACTATATTCCAAAAAACAAAAATAAATATTATTTATTATAAAACCTTAGTTCTATGCCTTTTTATATTTTCAAATAAAAATATATTTTATTTGTATATATTACCAAAAGCCTTTTTATATTTTCAAATAAAAATACATTTTATTTATAAATATTACCAATGAAAATATATTTTATTTGTATATATTACCAAAAGCCTTTTTATATTTTCAAATAAAAATACATTTTATTTATAAATATTACCAAAAATTGTGTGTGCTCGAGTGTTCTAAGTCTAAACCTAAGCCATATCATATATCCAATCACTACACCAAACCAACACATAAGTCACGCAATTACCAAGCTCAGTGCCAAGCTCGTCACTAATCCTTACATCTCATCAAAATATCAATATGGGTATCGGTGCATATAAAGGCCATTAGTTTTACATCCCCAAGACATGGGGTATATGTTTCCTGCGTCATTTTTAAAAGAATATACAGGATGCCAGCTATCACGTTTCGATGAGATTACAAATGCGAAAGACTATGTAGCTGTCGAATATGTTTCAAGAATGCTAGAGAAAGTGCTTTCCAACACCAATTGCAATCCATTTCAACTCGGCTTCCATTCATTTCTTATCGAAATTGCTGCTGCTAAATATAGAAGGGTTGCAAGGGAAGTCTTAACCCCGCATGCTGGGGGTGGTTTTTCCTTACAGAGAAAGAGGAAGGCTTGAAGATTATTACGAGGCAAACGAGGAATACGATGGTTTGGTCTCCAAAATAGCTAAGCGGGGCCTTAGATCCTTCAATGTTCGTTATTTCGCCAGCTCCACTGTTCCGCTCGTGTTCGTTGACAAGAATACCCGCGTCAATTGCCAAGCTCATCACAAGTTGCTTCAGGATACAACAGTGTTGAACATAAGAGTATGCCATGCTCTGGTATATTAAGAGGTTTGGTTGTTGTGGGCTTGTTTTCCTTAAAGGGTTTGTACAATACAGGAAATAAAAGTTTCATGTGATATACGAAGAGTTTTGGAGCTTTAGTTATAAAGGTCATGGAGGCCATGTCGTGGGGAAATACCCTGGTTACCCAACCAATGTATGGTCTTTAATGGGAGGATGGTTCTGTTGACCCAAGCATTGGAGGCGTAATACTGCCATTGCATTGGATGGTATCTTTCTCGTTTCCATTCCGATTGCAGTCAAGTCAGTGGAGCTTGAGCAACGTCCAAACTATCTAGTTCGCCAAATTCCATCTCATAAGTGGTGCAAAAAACTTCTAGAGCTAGAAACAGTGGTCTTTCATATCATTACAGAATCCTCAATGCCTTCATGGGATTGAGGTTTTGAGATTTCCTAAGTTGTTGAATTTAATTGAGGTTGATCGTAAGCGATGAATGGAGGTTATTGGTAGAGGTTTAGACTTATCTATTCCAGTGGATGCAAAGGCATTTTCATCTTGGAGGAACTATACCAACATTGATTTTGATGTTGTAAACATAAACCCTTTCAAATGCTTGAAGAAGCCTTCTCCATTAAAAAACTGTCTCAATGGTTCTGGGTTAAATCTATCTACTAAGCCTTTTAATGATGCAGTGGAGATTTCTCCAATTAATAAGAGGAGAAAGGAGTTGATTTATTTGGACAACAAGGATGAATATTGTTTTCCCACGTCTTCACTTTTTGAAAGAAACCAAAACCTTGAAATTCAAATTCAGGATCATGCACCATCTTGGTTGAATGATTTTCGAGAGCGATGAGACATTCATCTGGACTTGTTACAACAACAAATACTATTTATGAGGACGACAATATTTGATTATGGTAATCTTTCCTTTCACTGATATCCACAGGGTGAGAGTATCTTAGCGTAATACTGTTACACATGGTCTTGTCAAAGTTCATTGTATTAGTACAGCTCGGGCTCCATATATTCTGAGAGGAGATAGGAACCTCAAACTTACAGATCCATCTCTTGAGCATTGCCCTCCTGGGGAGTTTGTGAGAGAGATAGCATTGGAAAAGACATGCAAAGGAGGTAAGAGATTGGATAAATGAACATGGCAGAATTGGCACTTGGTAAAGGAAGCAAGACAGATGAAGTTTATAAAGCTCGAACAAGCATAAAATTAACAGAAAAGCAACAAACACTCTAATGAAAGGAACTTTGTAGTTGTTCCACAAGTAGAAAAAGCTTCAACACAAATTTCAGAGATGCTGAAGCATACTCCTATGATGATGAGGCTATCAAGAAAGCTGAGGCAATGGGAAAGCCAAGGCTCATGAGCATTAATGCTAAAGATGGCAGTTTTATATTCACTGTGGAATCCACAGGAAGACCCAAAGCTGCTCAAAATGCTTCTTAATGCTATTGATATCTTTAAACACAAATCCTATACAAAGAATGTTAGTATGATCATCATTCAATGAAAGCAAATCCAGGACTTCCATGCAGTCAAATAACATCCAGATCCACTTCGAAGATTTGACTCAACTCTTGTATAAAGAGTTTGCAACAATTAAACAGTAATTTTATACAGAGTATGCTGCAAACTCCTGTAGGTGGCAGATTTGATTAATTTTGAACTTATCTTCAACATTTTCAGCAAGTGACTCATGGCCCAACTGTGATTAAAGTTTCCAGAAAAATTAGTCATCCTCCAGCATGGATGTGGACCTATCGAAGACCTAGCTATTTTGACTCCATAATAATAGGATATTGATCCTATAGTTTTGTAATAAATTAGATTATACATTATTCTTATATATTCAATCCCTTCTTCAAGGATATTAGTTAATCATTGTAAGGCTATAAAGCCAAAACATTTCTACAGTGAAAAGGGAGGTTCAGTCCTAGAGACTGGGTTCGAAATGGAAGATCTATATGTACTCCTTTTGCGATTAAGACCTTTGAATATATTATGGAATGATAAGCTATTGTCATGTGATAGTGTCCACACCTTCATTTTCCTTTCTTATTTTATACTTGTGAGTTTGATCTAATTTTCATTTCATTGTTTATTGTTTATCTATGATTGATAATTGTGTTCTTATCTCTACATAAATAAACAAAGAGTCACAAGTCATTTGCTAGTTATATTCAACCTTTAACATATATTTTAATAGATGTGAAGTTGTTGGCTTAATTAGCATTCTTCAGCCACTTTAGTTTGACAAATTATCTGATCAGTACCCTTTGATAGCCTTGTTTTCTCCTGATGTGTTCAAATTTGTCTTGAGTAGAAGAGTGTGTGTGAGGTGTTCATCTTTGATCCATTATTTTTATACCTTTATTTAAACATTTGATTAAGTTACCAAGCTCATTCCCTTTACATTCAGGGAAAGACTCTTGGAGTGATAACAAGTGGTAGCTATCTCTGAGAAGAGATGTGGTTGCTACATGCATTCGTTTGAGCAGAATGATTACAATGAAGCTCCAGAGGCCTTTTTAACATTATTCGTGAATTCCAAAACCCTATAAATCCAAAAACCTAACCCTAGGGGATGAAACACCAAAAGTTGTATGGGCCCCAATGGGTAAGTTGGTACCTCAACTTCATGGGGTCGTAAATTTTGCATACAACCTCCATTTTAGGTGTGTGATAGCTTATTGGAAAGGTATTTTTGAGAACTACAAATTATTCCATCAAACTCTAACATTTTCTATAGTGTGACCATGGCAAGCCAAAAAAAGACTATTTAGGGCCCCAAAATAACCCTAGAAGTACATAAAGATGTATCGATATGAAAAGTTCCAAAATAAGACAGTTGGAATAGGTGAACGGCAACCAATATCCACCTGGATGTTGTGTAGCACTTAAAGACATCCCAGTAAGTGCAGAACCCACAATTACAAAGAAATGTCATAGTTACAAAGAAACGTTTTGAGCACAAACTATCAAGATGAGCTAGTTAGAATAGGTGGGTGGCCACCAATACCGACCTGCATCAATCCTCCCCCCTTAGGAAGAAATGGCCTCCATTGCATTGAGTTCCCCCATCAAGTGAGGAAAATTATATTGAATTTGGCCCCGGGTGATCCACTTGCCTTGGTGCAAGAGTTGCCCTGCCTTGACAACCCGATAAAGTTGGATCCTCTGCTAGCAAGTTCCCTTCACCTGTGTGTCCACTATCTGATAAGTGGATTCTTGTTCAATGCAGTTAGGATTGATATCTATTGGTGTCAATTGTTCTACGATCTCTAAGGTGTCCAATAATGCTGGAAAATGTGGCCGAAGGAGGTCCACATTGAACACTAGGGGCAAGCCAAGGAAGGGTGGAGTATTGAGCTCAAAATCATTGCTACCCACAACCTTAGTGATAGTGTAAGGCCCACATCGAAGTGGGTAGAGCTTCCAATGGGGCCCTGTAAGGAACTCTTTCTGCAAATGTAACTAAAATTTGTCTCCCACCTGAAAATAGTGTGGTACTCGATGTTGATCATGGAGTTGCTTGTACTTAGCATTGGATTTCTGCAAAATCTCATGTACCTGTTGGTAGATGTGTTCAATCCATTCAATGAATCTGGTGGCTTTGTTGGCCTTAGACTAAACATGGGAAGATTCAGCCTGTTTGGTTGCAAGAGGTAGTGCAACATCAATGGTACCTAAGGGTTGGGATCCCAACCCCACCTGAAATGGGCTATGGCCGGTGGAGCTATGGAGAGCCCTGTTGTAGTTGTGTTGAACATAGGGAAGAATCTCATCCCATGTATGTGGATGCCTAGAGTTGTACATGCGCAGGATGTACACAATTATCTGATTGAATACCTTTGGTTGGACATCGATTTGGGGGTGAAAAGCAGTGGATTTAGTGAGCTTGGTGTCTAACAGTGACCAGAGACTTGACCAAAATGTGTTGAGGAACTTGTTGTTCCGATCTGAGGTGATGGTCTGTGGGATCCCAAAATGGACCCACACTCATTCGAAGAAGCGCTTAGCAGTATCTGCTGCTTTGATGATCTTCTTCTAGGTTGTGATAATGGCCATCTTCGAAAATTGATCAACCACCACAAATACACAATCATTGTCGTGCTTGGTCGATGGAAGGCCAAACATGTAATCCATTGAGATGGATTCCTAAGGCCTCTCTTGAGAGTAGGAAGAGGGGTGTATAAGCCTTTCTTCTTGATGGATGGCTTAGAAATGACACAGACAGTGTAAGATCTGATATATTTGTTGACATCTTATCGAAGTTTTGGCCAATAAAAATGTTTCTACAGAACAATCACAATTTTCTCTATGCCAAAATGTCTTTCCATCTCACTATAGTGAGACTCACAAATCAAATTTTCACACTCGCTTGTGGGAACACATAGGTGTCCCATATGGCATAACAGTCCATCCTGGATGTGAAAATCGTTGACATTCACACCTATTCCCAAGAGCTGATAGGTGGTGGTGAAGTTAGGGCCACGTTGATAAAGTTGGGGCCACTTAGATGCCTCGTGCCCATAGGAATGGAGCATTGTGGTGAGTGTAGCAATGGGAGGGCAACTGAGGAATTCAATGACATGATTTGTGCTCAATGTTTTATACTTGATGTTGAGATGGAACTGTTGTAGGTATGAGGACCACTTTTGATGGCGGTCGTTCTTCAACTTCCCCTGTGTTTGTATGAATTGCAGAGGCTTGTGATCAGTGTGGATGATTGTCTCCTTTCCCAAAATGTAATGTGTCCATTGACGACAGGGTTTCACAATGGAATACATTTCTTTGTCATAGGTGGGATATTTCCAGATAGTATCTGAGAGTGTCTCACTATGGTATGATATAGAATGGCTATCCTGAGTGAGAACTGTGAGTACAACTTAGTCAAAGGCATCAGTCTCAATCTCGAATAGTTGTTGCAAATCGGGTAAGGAGAGAAATGGAGCTGAGCACAAACGATGCTTCAGATAATCAAATGTTTTTTGTTGCGCCTACCCACATGCAAACTTTTCCTTTCCATCACCCTTGGTTACTTGGTTGAGGGCCCATGCAATATGGGAGAATTCCAACAGGAACCTTCGGTAGAAGTTGGAAAGTCCCAAGAAGCTCCGAAGCTCGGTTAGTGTGGTCAGGGCTGGCCAATCATGAATGACTTGGATCTTAGATGGATCCATATGTACCCCATGCTCATCAACAATGTAACCCAAGTATTGGACCCTGTTCATGCCAAAGCATCATTTTTCCAATTTGGCATATAGCTTGTGCTACCGCAGAGTGCCCAAAACCTATTGAATATGCTGCATATTCTCTTCCCAAGTTTTGCTGAAGATGAATATGTCATCCATATATACCACCACAAAAGAGTTGGTGAAGGGTCTCAATCATCATCCATCAATCTCATGAAAGTTGTGAGTGCATTTGTTAAGCTAAAGGGCATGGCCAACGATTTGAAGAGACATTATTTAGATTTAAAAGTTGTCTTCCATACATCGGTTGGTTCGATGGGAACCTCGTGGTAGCCAAAATTTAGGTCAATCTTGCTGAAGAAATTTCCCCCCTTGAGTTGGTCAATAAGGTCATCAATTCGGGGAATTAGGTACCGATTCCTGATTTTGATTTTGTTTAATGCTCTATAATCATTGCAGAGATGACGGGTCCTATATTTCTTCTGCACCAGCATAATCAAACTTCTACAAGGGGAGGATTTGGGTCGGATGTGCCCATTTTGAAGCAACTCTTAGATCTGGCGCTTGATTTCATCTTCTATTAGCGAGCGGCAATAGACTGGTCCATTAGGAAATGATGGACTATGGGTTAGATCAATTGGATGCTTGACTTGGGAGTGCGTCAGTACCCCGATGGGTGAGGAGAAGATGTCTTTGTACTCTTCCATGATCCCATCCACTTACTTCTGTTGTAAATAAAGACTCTGTGTAGAGGTCACAGATGTGGCATCAACCTTCTTCTTACTGTGATCAAAGATCACAAAGAAGATGAACTTCCCAATCTGTGAAATGACCTTACTGCATTGCTTAGTAGAGATTAAAGAAATAGCAATAAGTGGTGCTACCTCTGGTGTCCTGTACAATTGTCTACCCAAAGTAATAATAACACGTCAAGTTCTAGACTTATACACAACATGTCGTTTCCACAAATATGATTGGCCTAAAAGAACATCATAAACTTCAAGGGGATAAATATCACACAATACCTCGTCTTTGAAGGGCTTGATGTTGTAGGGAAAACAACACTGTTGGTTGATGCAAAGATCTCGTCCTTGCAGAAGCCAGCCGATGGTGTAGGGCTACAGGTGTGATGTTATCGATAGGTCCAACCGCTTGATGACCTCTGCTGAGATCATGCTCTTCTGACTTTCACTATCGACAATGAAATGCAATAGAGTCCCATTTACCCACATCTGTGAGTGAAAGAGGCATTCCCCTTTCTCTGATTCTTCTGGTTCACTTGGTTGTACTTTGGTGGTAGTGGCAGTGGCACTGAGTTCAACATTGATGATCCACTTACCACTTTTTGGATTTGATTTGGAGTCAGAATTTTCCTCTGACTCGGAAGCTTTCATCTTGGCCACCAGTGACTACTTGGAGGGATATTTTGCGATGTTGTGCCAAGGGATTTTATGGTATTCACACCACTTTCCCATGTCCTTCTTCGACTTCTCATTACCCTTCTTGGGTTGCGTCTTGGATTGGTTGTCCTGGGAGTGGCCATATTTTCTTTATCCCTTGTTTGGTGGATTGAGACTGCCTTTTCCCTTCTTTGGCTATGAGGAATTTGCAAATCCAAAATCTCGCCTCTTCTGCTTAAATTTCTGCTCAATCTTGACAACATATCTATAAGCTGCACCCAATGATGCGATGTCCAGAAAATCCATTTTTTATTGAATGTATCTATGTAGACAACTGCGATATTTGAGCACCAAATGTCGTTTAGAGTCTTTGATACCCAATTTGGTGCATAGTGTATGGAAAATATTGGTGAAATATGGTACTGTCTGGTCCCTTTATTGATGCATCGTAGTCCATCTTGTGTACTGGTCCTCGTAGCTTCCATCAAGGTAGCATTGTTTTTTAATAGAATCCCTGAAGGAATCTTAGGTGGGGGCGACCGAAAATATTGTAGATTCCTTTGTGGCCCTTTGCTCAGAGTATATATCCCACTAGTCCTTAACATGGGGGACGACCTTGAGGAGTGAAAAAGTAATTTTTACCCTATCGAAAAATTTGTGGACATAAAAATACCCTTTGAGTAGATTCAACTATTTATCTACAACATCTGCATCTATCAGTCCTTCAGATAATGGAATATCAAAATTTACTTGTACCTTGAAGGGGGTTGCGTGGCCGCTTGATGAAGATGCGTCTCCTGTGGGCAGCCACTGAAGGATCTGTGCAAATTTGTCCATCATCTTGTTCCTTTGTCGTGCAAGGGCTTCCTCGAGCACCATTTTAAAAGAATCTCATGATCCATCATCTTTCTTCTCGTCCCCCATGAGTTGTGGTCGGGTTTGGAGCAATCTTACAAAGGCTCGATTGGTTCGAGTCCCAGCTTATTGTACTCAAATCTTGTCGAGGACATGCACAAAGAAAAACAAATGAAGAGTAGATTGCCTTGATACCACTGATCCAAATTTATGAGTGGAATGAAATAAATAACAGATTGAATACCATAACAGAGAGATACGGAGAAAAATAACAGATATCCAGTGAACAATAACTTCTATTGAATAAATAAAATAGGCCGAAACTGTAAGACTACAGAAATGAACAACTTGCTCAAATGGTGGTAGCTATCTCTGAGAAGAGATGTGGATGCTATGCGCATCTGTCTGAGCAAATGATTACAATGAAGCTCCAGAGGTATTTTTAAAATTACTCATGAATACCAAAACCCTACACATCCAAAAATTTAACCCAAGGGGATGAAACACCAAAAGTTATGTGGGCCCCGATGGGTAAGTTGGTACCTCAACTTCTCGGGGTCATAACTTTTGCATATGACCTTTGTTTTAGGCATGTGATAGCTCATTGGAAAGGTATTTTCAAGAAATACACATTGTGTCATCAAAATTTGACTTTGTCTACAGTTTGACTGTGACAAGACAAAAAAACAATTTTTAGGGACCTAAAACGGTCTTAGAAGTACAAAAAGATGTATTGATATGAAAATTTCCAAAATAAGCCTGTTGGAATATGTGGGAGGCCACCAATATCCACTTGGATGTTGTGTAGGGCTTCAAGACAACGCCAAAAGTGCATAACCCACAATTACAAAGAAATTTCATGATTACAGAAAAAATTTTGAACTAAAAACTATCAAGATGAGTCAATTGGAATAGGTAAGTGGCCAGCAATATTCACCTAGATCAATATTATCATGACGATTTAACACTTTTTAATGTGACAAAAATTATCAAAATCAAATAAAAATATATATATATTTTAATATTTCCAACCAATTAAAAAATAAACTTTACAAATTTTATTAATTAAAAAAATATTTTTTATTTTAAAAACAATAAAATTAAAAATAGGGAACATATTTTATTTAAAAACATTAAAGTTAAAAATAAGGAACATATTTGTTTAGGTTTATAGAAAATAATAAATTAAATGTGATTTAGAAATATTGTAGGTAGCGACAACTTGTCCATTAAAAAAAAAATGTAAATATGTCAAATATGGCTAATAAATGCTTGCTTTATAATTATTCTTATAATATATATGAAATGTCAAAAACATTTACTACGAGTTGAACTCCCCCAAAGACGTGAACAAGTGAAAGTTTGTATTTCTATATTTTTATAATTAAATATTATTAGTAAATATCACATAACATAAGTGAACAAGTGAAAGTTTTTATTTCTATATTTATATAATTAAATATTATTAATAAATATCACATAACAAAAGTGAACAAGTGAAACTCTTTTTTTAAGGTGAAAAAAATAAAAGTGAACAAGCTAAAGTTTTTATTTCTATATTCATATAATTAAATATTATTAATAAATATCACATAACACTTACTATTGAGATATATTAAAGATTATTCTTAGTTCATTATAATTTTGAAATGATGTAGTAATACAAATTTAGGTAGACATTTAATGGTTTTGAAATGATTTAGTGATACATTTTTACGTAAAGATTTAAGACGTCAAAAAAGTTTATAAAGCATTTACTTTTTTGAGTGAAGTGGAAGATAACAACCATGATCTAATCAAACGTCTTCAGATCGTTGACACATTGGAATGCCTCGGAATTGATCGACATTTTCAACATGAAATAAAAACAGCTGCTCTAGATTAGGATTTCGAGCTCTTCGACTACATCGATATAACGTAGCTTCAGGTATTATGACTGCAATTGATTTTTTATTTGATTTACACTAAAATATACCCTTTTTTTTAATATGGTTGAGCAGTACCAAGTGAACTTAGTATCTTCAGAGGTAGTTAATGTTGAGATTTTGTTAATTCTAGGCTAGGTTCGAATTTCATGGATGAGGTGTATTAAATGGGTTGGGTTTGTTATCGCACGGTTTGTAGGAAAGGTTTAAGGAGCTTGAGTCAAGGCTTGAAACCGGCGTAACAGGAGCTTCCCCACCCACTGTCACCTCAATCAGGAGCTCTTTCTATTTAGGATGGCTGGTCCAAGGGAGACGTCCCTAGGTAATCTGATTTATGAAAGGGCTAAAGGGGAAATGGCTTAAGATAAGAGTGTCCTTTCACACATTACTGCCAATGATGAGATAGTCAAAAGAGAGCTTCCATTGGATGGCACCTGTTTGCGAGACAAGACAAGTAAAACTAGAATGTGCTTGCAGTGGGTTAGTACTTCATAATCTCAATGACTATCCTCAAACATATATATGAGCAATGATTAGATATAATTATTGACGAAGTCAATGATTATTAAACAAAGATAAANNNCGAAGTCAATGATTATTAAACAAAGATAAATAGCTTGTATCACTTCTTCAATAAGTACACCAAAATATAAGAGCATTCAAAGTGCAAAATCATATCTTTATCATATCACAATGCTACAAAAGTCAAATCTGCTCATGATAAATAATGTTGCTGCGTCACAAATATTATTGCTGCAATAGTGATGACGTCAACCCTAGATTTAGGTCAGTTTTAAGGACAATGAGAAGGACGTTTGTCAACCAAACTTATGAAAATAAACAACAACTCAAAGTCCACTTAAACAAGGTGATGAAGGTCACAACGTTCTAAGCCAAACAAGAGATCAAACAAGTGTGACGTCAGCTATGAGTTTGCTGCTGTCACTATGCAGAAAAGAGAGTGACGCCAGCCCTATTATTGAGTTATTTTGAAAGGAAAAGAGCAAAACGTTTATCAAACAAGCTTATAGATGTGGTCAATACCTCAAAAACTATCAAACAAGATGACAAATGTCACGACGTTGCAAGCATAACAAGAGATCTAAAAGGTGTGACGTCACCTATACAATTTCTGTTGTAGGGTTAGCTAGCCAAGAAGTGGACGTTTTAGCTAATTTAAACAATGAAAAGTTATGAAACCTCTATGGCTATGATGAGATGCCTAGGCCGCACCTTTCTATCCAAACACAAGTTAAAATCAGCAAGACGTCATCTCATTAGGGTTAGTTCAAGTTCCTAGGGTTAGACGCTAGGTTAGTTAGGGTTTCAATTTAAAAGTAGTTTGAAAGAGAGTTTAAGCATAAGTGTTTCTAGACTAGTGCCTTGGGTTAATGGAGTCAATTGAAGTGAGACTAATGGTTTAGGAGAGACTTAAACTTAAAGACAAGAGGGTTAGGGTTTGATGGTGTTGCTATGGCAAGGCCACCAAATCTAAACCCTAAGAAGAGAAGGTTGATTTAGGTGTAGCTAAGGCTAGGCCTAATGCTTCTACTTCTCTCCTTAAGACTTCTTTGGCAAAACGGCTAGCTTACAAGCAAAACGGCTAGCTTACAAGCAGAAACCTATGGCTAAAAAGTGTTGTTTAGAAGACAAGGCTTTTCAAAACCCTAAAAGCAAACCCTAGGTGTAAACTAAATTAGGCCTAGGATGCTTTCTTTCTTCAATTTGTGCTCAAAACTAACTCAAGATAAAAGGAAGTCTAGTGTAGCTATGGCTAGGCTAAAACTTCTCAAATCAAATGGCTTAAATCTTTTATCATGGGGACGTGAAGCCATGACCTACTTGTGTGTTGGCTCCCTAGGGTTTAAAGATTAAGAAAATTATGACAATGCATGCAAGATATTTAATCCACAACCATTCACTCAAGAAGTTTTGAAGAGAAAACACTTACAAATTCATGAAGAAGCATTAATCATACCCTAGTTGTAAACCTTCCAATGATAAATAGAACCACTTTCCAAAAAATAGTCCTCCAAGAAGTTGCGCCTCACTCCAAAAGAGAAGAAAACCAAGAACAAGAGCTAAAAATGTTACTCTTCCAAGACAGCAAGTTATGTTATGATAAAATGAGGGTAAAACATCCTCTATTTATATGATTCTTATGACCTCCAATTACAACTTGGTCATTAAAAACAACCGACAAGGCTGAGATTACAATATCTTAGTTATTTGTCACTTTACATGCTAAAAATGCCAAAATGAGTAGAAAATGAAGGCGTGAGGCCCCTATAGCGGAGACGTTGGCCCTTTCAATGCATAATCAACATCCCACAAGCTAGACGTTGGCCCCCTTGGGGCTTCTGCAACCTGCTATGTGTGCCTAGAAGGCCCAACACACTGCTATCTGCTCCAAAGGCATCCAACTAGTCCTGGGTGGCATCCAATCCATCTAGGTCAACGTCCCATCTACAAGGGGCTGATCCCCATGGGTCAAATCTCTGCCAAAACGTCCTGATGAGGGCGTCCTTCTTCTTCTCTGTGCAAGGGCTCATCACAACTCTGTCCTGCCTCTGCCATCCCAGCAACCACCTGATGGGCTCTTCAGCCCCATGGAGGTCCGAACTAATCATCTCCCCATGTGCACCGATCCTCTGGCACCTGTTCGTCGGGCATGGTCCTGCACATCAAAGACTACGCCCTCCATGGGCTCGTCAGTCCTAGACATCATAGCAATGTAAATCATATCTCATCATTAATATTATAAAACATATGCATGAAACCCCTAACAAATCATCTAAGAGCTCAAAGACATTACACAGACCCACTATACAAAGCTAGGGAAACCAACAAGGCAACCTTTTGGGCTAATACCCACAAGTGATGGAAAGTTTCCTCAAAGGCTCATTCAAACCATGTATAATGAGATGATATGGTTTTTAGGGATGTCTAGCTATAGTAAGACCAAGGGCTGGTGTCGTCTGTGGGTGCCTTTGTAGGATACGAGCTGTACCCGTCATGGATGCATTTTTTCCA
>CBVK0102249843.1:0-14918 GCA_900067695.1 Picea abies | reverse complement strand
AATTTAAACAGTGGGGAACACCTTAAAGATGTAGAAGTTTCTTTAGCTGGTAAGGGAATTCACAGTTCCCACATTTGTTATTTTTTGTTTTGGTCATAGTAGGTATCTCAGACCAGTTATATTGCCATTACTGTTAATAGTATTCTACATTTTGTAGGGAGAATCATGAGTAAGAGAAGTTCAGGGGCAAAACTGAACTTCTATGATTTACACAGCGATGGAGCAAAAGTACAGGTCATGGCCGATGCAAGGTATTGTTTTCCATGTTTGTAAGCGTACAGCATTGTTCGTTATATAATATATCTATATTCAAATATATTGTTAATGTCTTGGATGTTTTTTTTTCAGTAGCTGGAAATTCTATTTATCAAAATGAGAAATTACCTATCGAGTTCCCCTTGCTGTTGGTCTGCCACCAGGGAAATCAGACCAACAGCAATGGAACAATTCTTTTGTTTAGATAGTCTGTGCTAAATTCAGTAAGGAAATCAAAATACCAAAGTTCTGTAAGAAAAAAACAGACATTCTAACTATCATTATACATTTATGATGATTTATCCCATTGGGAAGAGTTTATACTTTGAAGGGAGTTCAAAATTTTCACCATTCTAAAAAACTAGTGAGGAGAGAGGCCACCTGCCTCCTCATGGAGTTCTTGCTGCGAAGGCTTTGGAGAGATGGTCTGCTGAGCCTCCTCTTGGTTGCCTTGAGCCTCCATACGGTCCTTGATGTCTTGAAGCTGTTGTCGTACCCTACGCTATGGGGGAGTGCCCCCCCTCCTCGCCCTTGCTCCCGAAGTGCGCTCCCTCTGCTCCCAGAGGGAGCGTTCAGGAAGCATGCTCTCCAAGGGTGCTTCTTGAACGCTCCCTTTTTGGAATGTTTTTTGGGAGCGCTCCCTTGGGAAAAAAATGCTCGTTGCGAATTTTGGGAGCGTCGCTCCCAGAAAGCTCCCTCGCTGCTCGTGCACAATGAAGGAGATTCTTTTTTTTGGGTGTTTGGGAACCAAGACAAGGTTCCAAATGGCTTCAAAAGTCACGGTGAGGGTTTGTTAGGATTAAAACACTCACTCACTCCATTTTTCTCTCATTCTAATTCTCATTTCACTCATCTTTGCTAGGCAGGTTTTGAGTGGGCTTCTTGCTATTTCTTGAGGAGATTGAAGGGAGATTGAAGAGAGATTAGAGAGCTTGGAAGGAATATTGAAGACATAGGGAGATTGAAAAGCTTGGAAGGGAGATTGGGGATTGAAGGCTACCATTTGTGAGAGCTTGGAAGTGAGATTGAAGGTTGCTATAGTCATATTCAACCACCATTGGAGAGCTAAAGAGGTAAGGACCATATTTTGGTCAGGCTGTTTGGTTCACACAATGAACCTTTTGATGCATGATATCATTAAAATGAAGGGACCATGATTATACATGGATCGGTGCTTTACCATGGCCCACTTCATTTTCCGCAATCACTCCAATTTGGAGTTACTAAAGATTGCAAAGACCAGATTTGCTAGGTATTATCTCACCTTCAAGCGTCTTTTGAAGTTAAGAGAGGCATTGGCTAGTATGGTCTTGAGTGATTCATGTGGTCAAAAGGTGGGATAATCTGGATGTTCCACTTCATGCCCTAGCATATGTCCTTGCAAGTTACACCAAAATATTATTCTCTATCTTGGTTGGCCCAACCAACACCTAGGGGTGGGCTTTTGAAGTTAAGAGAGGCATTGGCTAGTATGGTCTTGAGTGATTCATGGTAGGATTTGAAAGACAAGGCTACATCTGCATCTGACAAAATTGAATTTCAAGAGGCAGAGGACAAGGTTCATGATGGTTAGTTTTGGGCCTTGGAAACAAATTAGGTATATTCTACAGCTCATGAAACCCATTTACAGTATGATTCAATTTGCATATATAGATCAATCGATGATTGGAAAGGTGTATGAGTAGATAGACAACATGCTAGGCCAAATCATAGATATTGTTGATCCTAGGGATGTGATCTTGTATGATCATATCCATAAACATGTGGTCAAAAGGTGGGACATGTGGTCAAAAGGTGGGATAATCTGGATGTTCCACTTCATGCCCTAGCATATGTCCTTGCAAGTTACACCAAAATATTATTCTCTATCTTGGTTGGCCCAACCAACACCTAGGGGTGGGGTTAAGAAAAAGCCACACGGAGCCAGAGGTGAAAAATGGGTATATGCTTGCATTAGACAAGTTGGTACCTGAGAAAGAGTGTGCTAAAGTACGAAGTGAATTGAACAAGTACATCAATGCGCATGGAGTCTTTTTTAACTTGCATGCAACCAAAGATTGAGATAAGTTGAGTTCTATTGAATGGTGGAACATGCATGGCTCCTTTACCACATATCTGCATAAATTGGCGGTGAAGGTTCTTTCCCAAGTGGTTAACACCTCTTCTGCAGAGTGGTGTTAGAGCACTTATAGCTTCATCCACGATTTAAAGAAAAATAACTTGAATGTAGAGCATGCAGAAAGCTTGGTTCATGTGCACTACGACTTGAGGTTGTTGTCCCATTATTTTGATGTAGTGGAGAATGATAATTATAAAATAGATCTGACTTGGGACAACAATACATAGGAGACTAATTTGGAGGATGGAGCCGTTGTTTTAGAGCGCGTGGAAGCTAAATTTTTGGGTGATAATGATGGTGATCATATTCCTGGAGTAGACATGCCACCCCGGCCCACTAGCAAGTTTCCAAATGCAACAATTTTGTCTTATGTGGGGGCCATCTTCACAACATCCAGTGTTATGTGGGGGCCATGTAGTTGTTAGTCCTGTTCCATGAATACTTCCACACTCCTACTCTTATTCATAGATCACAGAAAAAAAAACTAGAAGTTTCTCATGGCAAGAGGAAAACTTAGTGCATAGTACTTACTACTGTATACTAGATCTCTTTTTCTTTTTCACGTTTAAAAGTAATCTCTAGAACTTAGTACTTTGTCTTTATAATGTCTTATTTTGTAAACAATGAACATTATATGACAATTTACCTTTGAAGTTTGAACTATTGATTGAATCTTACAACTCTTTGTGGTTGATGTTGTTTGTTACAATCTGTTGATGACAAATTTTATATGATTGATGTTATATGTGTATTAAATGGTTGATGATTTAATAATCATTACTAATCCAATGGTTAAATGAGCTAAAGTCTATGTTTTCATGTTTTTTGCAATTGATTCGACATTCTGCAAGGGTCGAGTGACATTTACTATACGATATTATGCACAGCCCTTACACTTGCCAATTCTAAAAATTCTCAAGCAATTTAAAAAAGGGCCGAGTGACATTTCATTATTGGTTGCTAGACAAGAGCAAAGTGCAGTTTAGCTTTAGGAAACTTAAGTGAGAAATGTCTCTATAGCAGTTTTTCTTCCTCATATTTCTTGTTAATGATGATTATGTTAAAACTTAAAACATAAGAGGCATTCCCTTCTCAATAGGTTTTGCAGATTTTTATGGCTGTGTTGAAAACCACTATAAAACACTTTGGTTCTGTAAAGAGATTAGATTCATGTTTCAGATTAAGAAGGTGGCTGAATAGGAATTTATTCAAACATTTAGTACCCAATCGGAGTCACTACTATTTGATTGTTTTCACAATGCTTAAGGTTGGGATGGTGGAAGCACTATAATTGAGTGACTCCTGGAAACTCATGTACGATATGTAAAAGCTAGGATGACCAGAAAAAATGAGAAGAACAAGAGCAATAACCACAAGGATCAACCCTTTGAAATGTTGCATTTCTTGTTTCTTTGACATGGAAGTTTTGCTTGTTGTAACCTTGTTGCTGAAAATACAATATTTGAAATCACCAAAAACCCAAATCAAAACCCATCATACAAAACCCATGTTTTGAGCTACAACTTTTACAACAGATTTATATTCAGTGCAATACAAAAATAATGGATGAGAAAAATGATCTTATTGTTCAATCATCAATTTCCATGATTGCCGAGTCTAAAGATATATGCCAGGAATATCTCGAAAATATGCCCAAAAAATCTCTGAAATCTGCCCAAAACATCCTTGAAATCTGTCTGGAACGTCCTTGAAATCTGTCCGGAATGTCTTGGGGACAGCCAGCAAGTTCCCGAGTCCCCAACAATTTGGGTAAGTTTCCTAAGGGTCCCCACGTCCCCAGAACGCGAGAACGGTGGGTACGTAGATTTTTTTGGGGGGGACGGGTTTCCATGCATCATAGAAAATATGTATTATATAAAAAACGCTCCCCCTCTCGAGATTTTTTGAAAGTTGCGCTTCTCGCTCCAAACAACATTGGTCGTACCTCTACTAGTTGCTCCATTATTCCCCCCTTCTCCTCCTCACTGTCTAGCAACATCTTGCCCATAATGGTTTTTATATGCTAATATAACTCTACAATTTTCAGATACTTTGTTTATCTGGCCCTTGAATTCCCTATATTTGTGACCCAATTGTTGAGTTCATCATCAATCTCCCAGTCATGTATCCCCTCGCGCTCCAGTTGAATTTTAATTTCCACTATTGCGAGTGCATCAACATCTTGAATTCGTGAAGGGGTCTGGTTACAAAATTCATTCGTAGCTTCTTGAGCAGCATGAAGCACTCACAGATTGGATGGGTTTGGGCATATGTTGCTCAAAGACGAGGGGTCGGGCTGGCCTCTACGCCCTTGTCGATAACCCCTTGCATATCCTCACGTTGGCGGCATGGTGTCGACCTGGGAGATGAACCCTAAAGCAAGCGGATTGTAGAACCCATCCCACCAACTGTGAATGCTCGCCCCAAAATTTAGCAGCTCAACTTGCTCGACGACCTCCAGATATAAACTAATGCACAACGTCCATACGCCATCTCCACTTGAAACTATAACACATGGAGATTGTTGGTGCTGATGACTGTAGTGGTGTCCCTTCATGTAGGGATTTCCCATCATGGTCGAGCAAGCTTCTTAAATGTTGATAACTGCCATCCATAAATCGTATCATAGGTAGCCAATATGGATAGTACCCTCAACCAGAGGAGATGATGTTCCACACATTTTTGGCATTAATATAATACGACCCATGAGCTCATCGGATCAGGAAGTGCGTATCCGAGCCACCAGTAGTCCTTCCCCTCTCATCTCGTGTGGGGACGAAGCCATCCCCGTGTTGCTTCCCATACACCCCATTCGGGGAATGTCTTGGATTTTCATTGCATGGGCAACCAATTATAAAATTTCGTATGAATTTGAATGGTTTTGTCCTTGTGTAAATTGTTTTTTCTTTCTTTTTATTTGGTACAAATGTAAATAACACAATAAAACTTTGAAGTGTACAGTGGTAAGAAAACAAGTAATTGCATTAAAATATAAATTTGCAAATGATGGATGAGGAATGAATGATTGATTGGAATTGGAACATTAGATAAGATATTGAATGTGCTGATGCAGTCTCTTGCTAGACGAAGGAATGATTGTGATACTGAAATTGAAATTGAAATTGAAGTTGAAGTATGAGATCTGAGATCGGATACAATTACATATTTGCTTGTGAGTTGCCCTTATGAGAAAGAAATTGAAATATGCATTACAATATTGAATGCGAGAATGTACATGTTAGTGAGAGTTCTTAAGCCCTTATGAGAAAGAAATTGAAATATGCATTACAACATTGAATGCGAGAATGTACATGTTAGTGAGAGTTCTTAAGCTCTTTAGTACTGACCATCGGAGGCCTCTTTGATCCGGATTAGAAAACATTTATATCTCTTTAGAAGAAGTTGAGAAACTGTGCTCATTTGATAAATTAATTCTAATAGTAACAGTCATAAATTAATAGTTACAGAAGGAGAGAATAAGAAAGAACTCGTGTTAATATCCTTGAATGGCCAAAATAAGTCAATGTTACTCAAAATTACGACCGACAATGATAGTAGTAAAAGAAGTGCCTAAAGAACCTAAAAAAAACCATGAAAATTCAGGTATACCAAGAAAAGGTAAACCCTAAAAGATCATATGACATTTATCACCAACTATAAGAATACAATTTGTTACAGCAAAATCCAGCACCACCAAATGATGTAAAGTCCCAAGCATCAAGGGGCTAGTTTGTGCAACTCAAAAAGGCTACCCACTATCACCATAGTAGCTCTTCCTCTCTCTCTCTTGGTTGGCTCTTCTCCAACTCAAGGGGGGCTTCCCTAAATGTTAGGATTGCTAAGGCTATAGAATGAAGGCACAAGGTGCTTTAATGAAGAGTTGGCCTTAAGCAAAATAGGTGGTAGTAGTATAATGGATTAATGAGTGGCGTGAGAAGGGAAAGATGAAGGAAAACCCCAAGTCCAAGTGCCTAATCACAGATTGGGAAAATGGGGTCAAGGGAGTATACATCAAAGAGGGAAAGTGCATGAAAATGTAAGGCAAGTGCATGAAAATGTAAGGTAGTAGGGGCCACTATGCATGCCACAAATCAGCCTTAACTTGCTGATTTCTATTGCTGAAATTTGTCCTTGGAATGCTAGGTGTGGTATTTAAAATGTTGGTGTGAGGTGATGCCATATCATGCTAACAACAATTCAGTTTATTTGGTGTGAGCTAGATATGATAACAATAATGATTATCCAAATGAATCATGGTTCATTACAAGGCCTTCACATCAACAATACAATGTTTTCCTACAATAGAAATCAACACATGAACAACAAAATTACACAAAAGAAAGCCTCACATTAAAATGATATACCTCCAATCTTCCATTAGGCTCCAAGCATGTGAAATACAAATGAAGTCCAAGGGGAGAGCTCCTCTTTATAGAGCGAGTCTCTTCTGTCATACAATAAAAAATCATTATTTGCTAACTAACTCCATGACAAGTCAAACAAATATTATAACAATGGAGTAGTTAGATCCCTCCTCAATCCATGGTTGACCATGTCCAAGACAACTCGCCCTCATCCAAAAATAGTAGTGAAGAACAAGATAATGCTGATGAGGGGAGGGCGTACCACTAAAAATAGGCACCATACCAAGTCAAATGCCAAGTGTCCACATCGAAGCGCCCTTCAAGAATGCATGCATGTAGAATATAATAAAATAATTGTCCACATAAGAGGTTGTGCTCCAAGGTCCACCTAGGAGAACTCACTAAGTGCGCCCTCCAAAATGCATGAGAGAATAAATCATATAATAATCCTCCTAGGATAATGCTCCATAACAACCTCCTCCCAAAATAGTAAGAAGTCCACTAGATGCATGCAACCAATCCACATGTGTAAATCCTAAGGCAACGAACTCCATGAATGAATGTGCAAGGTGCTAAGTAGTTGGAGTGCTCCATAAGAAAGGATGTGGTCAAACCCCAAAATAGAAAGTAGAAGTCTCCACAAGTGTGCCCTCCAAGACTATCTCCAAAAATAAAAAGGAAGAAACCTTCAATATGTGCACCCTCTAAGAAGAATCTCCAAGAATAGAAGGAAGACCAAGTAGTATACATGCAAAAGCCACACATGTGGCCCTCCAAGTATGCCACATGCCTCCTAATAAATACCCTCCAAAACCACCTCAAATAAAATAATACATGTGCCAAGTGAGGGTGCTCCACCTGAGAGGTGATGGTGCTCTCCAAGAAGGTCAAAAAATGCCAAGTGTAGTTGAAATATACATGTAATAATGATTAGAGAGCAGCTAAGAGAGGCGTGTCCTACAAAAGTGTGCCATTCAACTGCCTCAACCACCCACAAATAATAAAATGTTCTCCAATGAAGTGTGCCCTAGGAGAATGCACCAAACTCCAAGAAACAAATAGAATATTGCATGCCTTTGAAACTTTTCCCAAGAAGGGGAGCACATCACTAGAAAGCCTCAACCAACTCCAACTAACCCTTTCAAATGTGAAAAGAAAGCCAATGAAGATGGTGCCCAAGCTATTAACCTTAATCTAGATAAATTGGATTAATTTAACCATTGAACAGTTAAATCAACCTCAACATGTGTGAAAAGAAAGCCTCAACCAACTCCAACTAACCCATTTAAGTGTGAAAATAAAGCCTCAACCAACTCTAACTAACCCATTCAAGTGTGAAAATAAAGCCAATGAAGTAGGGTGCCCAAACTATTAACCTTAATCTAGATAAATTGGATTAATTTAACCATTGAACAATTAAATTAACCTCAACATGTGTGCACAAAGGTTAATGGTGAAATAAAATCATAGTCCCCTTACAAATAGTCTCCAATTGGTTAAATCACCATGCACATGTGTGCCAATGAAGGGTGCACTCTAACAAAGTGTTGTACCATGTAAATAAAATATGTTCTCCCTAGTAAAATCCACCATGATAACAACAAATCATAAAGCCCAACATAAGGTGCATCGCCACCAAGGGATTATTACATCAAAAGTTATCCTCCAACCTTGGGAAAAAGGTTAGATCACCATAAAATCATATGTAGTACCCCCCCTATAACTCAAACTTAGAAAATAACACATCAATGAGGGTACTAGCATCATCAAACACATTCCTCCCTAGGTGATATCTTGCAAACGTGACATCATTAAGTTATATCACCTAGGAAAATCCCACAAAGGCAACATGAATCATTCCACCATAGCAACATCATAAGAGAAGGGGACATAACAAAGTGCTCACCCATCCAATCATCAAGTGTGTTCCCCTTCACACATACAACACATGAGGACCATGTAGAACACCCCCTCCAAGTGATACTGACATCATACATAAACACACCAAGTCACTTGGAAACCTCAACATCACCATGAAACATCTACCTTCTATCACCATCATCTAATCCCTTGAGGGGCTTAGACCATCATCCATATCCAATATAAGCATATATACCAAACCATACAATAATGAGATAATATGCTCCACAACCATCCAAAAGTGCAACCAAGGGGTCATCAACAAGGTACACACATGTGAGAAGACCACCAAGTAGCGAGCGCAAGCATCCAACCAAGAAGTGAGATTCCCCCAAGCCAAATACATTCAACAACAAACCTCTATCAATGTGATGAAAATCACAAAATGGAACCTCATACAATATTAGGTGTAACACAATCCATTTGATATTTAGAAAAGTGATATGAGCTCTACTCAATTATAAGAATGTCTAATAGGCAAAGGAGATGAGGCAAAATCTCTATTTTTCATCATCTTGAGAAGGAATCCACAATGTTGTCAACTATCATATTGTCACCCATATTGAGTTAGAGGATGTCATTTGTGGGGGGGGTGGGGGGTTTGGTCTTGTGTGAAGGAAAGTTGAAGAAGCTAGTGGTACAATTAACTTTGATACCAAATTGATACACATAGATGGTGGAAGTGGCCAAGAGTTGGATTTTCTCTCAAGAAAACTATCTCCAAAATTGTGTTGTATTGCCACTAAGTGTCAATATATATACTCTACGATTATCACCAAATTGGAGTTTGAAGACTAAAGTAGATCTTAAGCTTATTATTTAGAATAACTTTTATTACACGAGGATGCATGAAAAATAACTAGTGAACAATATATCGAAATTGCTTATGTTTCACCAAGGTACCAACATGGTCTTTTTGCTTTGTCACATTTAATGAGTGAGAAGTGAGTTCCCTAGAGGAGTAAAGAGCCAAATAACGACACCTATAATGTCTAGAGGCAAAATCACCCAGAGATTGAAGTTTATGAAAGTAAGAGATATGCATTAAGATGCTTTCAAGACATAGATGGTGGCCTCCATACTTAGCCTAGTTAATAGATCGAGGGACAATCTACTTACAATGAATGGGATGTTGAAGCATTGTGGTGTGCACTCTCTCCACCAGAGTCTTCTCATGCTGATCAAGGTCCCTAAAAACCTTTGAACTGAAGAGAATTGTGGGTTTAGTGGTAGTTTCAAATAATCTTATCTTAGACATGGTGTCCTGAAAGTGCAGTTGGAAGCAACTTGAGCATTGCTAATGATGCTTATTCTTTGCAGAGGTGAGATTATGATGCATATATGAAATTGAAAAAGGACAAGAGATAGGCTCCCAAGTATGTGTGGTAATTTGCAATATCATGTTGTCCATTGAAGAACTAAAGCTTGGAAAGAGCCTCATTAGTGGTATTAAAACTCATAACCTTTGTTTTAGTGAGGTTCAATGTTAGTTGTTGAGATCATGAAAATGAATCAAGGAATCTAGTTCCTCTAAAAGTCCCACAGAGAGGAGACTCGGAGGAGAGAGTCTCCAAGAAGAGACAATGAGATCACAACATTAACACAACCAACATTTGCTTGGGTGGTCTTAGTAAGCAGGTGCCCCGGCTCATTTGTATAGAGATTAGGAGGAGTGGGAGAGAGCAGGGTTTCTAGCTTAACTCCATTTTGATAAATTTATGATGAGAGTTAAGTTATGATAAAATTGTGTTGTTTATGCATAGCCTTGCATTCATCTTCGTATTGTTTATTCATGCATAAGAACCAACTAGGTGAGTGGATTTGGGTCATGGCTAGTAAGCTGAAAGGAATCCTCAATAACTTCCTGAAGAATGTGCGCTAAAAACTCAAGTCTCTTGGTGACATAAAAAATATAATAAAATCCCCCAAAATGCTAAATAAATTGACTCACATATAGGTTTGGGTGAAGGAATAGTCAATTTTGAAAAAGATGTATAGGGAGGGGTAAGTGGTGGGGGATAGGGAGGATGAGAAAGTAGGGTAGAGACCGCGAAGAGTAAAATGTTAGATATGCATTCTCAATGAGAGGAAGTCAATCAAACAGTTGGAATCTTTGGATTTTAGGAGCCAAGGATTAAATAAGGCATAATTCACCACACGGGCACCCCCTTGTGAGGGAAACATGTTTGTTTATCAAAATCAAGAAAATAAGAAATCCTATTCAAAATAAACGAGCCATTGGACTTTGCGATAGCAAACAATTGGTGTTGCATGCAGGGATTGGGCATGCTTCATCTACAAAAGGTTGGTCTGGTCAAAGATATTTGACATTGAGATCACAAATGCAAATTTTCGTAAGTGTTATCATGATATAGTAACTATTGGCATCTAGTATTGGTGTTAAGGTCCCCCAATAAATGAAAACTTATTGAGCAATACGATAGATCTAAATACACATGAAGAGAAGGATTATCATCATGCCCAAAAAAGTTTGATGAAGAAACATTAATTGTAGTAATAAAGTCTAATGCACCAAAATGTCATTATTCACATCTCCCGTGTATTGTCTATTAATTTTATAACATGGTATCGAAGCAACACAGGAGTCCTTGATCTTGTAAATATTGGATTCAAAGTTTCATGGAAATCTTGCATGGTTTTGTTAGGAGAGATGACATATAAGACATGTTAAAGGGCAAGTGCTATTTTATATACTTAAGTGAAAAGGGCAAAATATTTTATGGTTTATGAGGTTTTGAACTTTGGAAAAGTAACTTTACAATGTATGAAAAAATAGGAGAGAACTCGATGATCATAGATGCAAAGTGCATTGATGCAAAAGAGAAAATACACGAACGAAGCAAAGATATTTGGAAATATACAAAGTTAACAACAAGTCTGAGAAGATATTTAGAAAAATGTTAGACTAGTAATGGGCTTTGAATACATCATTCATCATCCACAACATTCCATGACAAGTGTACTCCACAATGAAGGCACTCAAAAATGAAAAAGTAAATAAAACCCGCATAGATACTTAGATGATTGTGGTGAGATAAAAATTTTCTTGACACGTAAAGAGCCCACGAGGGCATATCATAGCATAATCGACACCTAGAGAGCCCACAAGGGTAGATTAGAACCATTGAAGTGCATACCATGTTTGACACAATATAAAAGTTAAACTCTACGAAACAAATGATGTGAATTTTGAAACACCATAGACACCATATTCACGTAGGTAGCAAAGACGTCATACATGTTGAGAATAGTCTTACTAAAAGAAGAAAATGTTGAGAATAGATTAGTCT
Source organism: Picea abies (assembly GCA_900067695.1). Lineage (NCBI taxonomy): Eukaryota > Viridiplantae > Streptophyta > Pinopsida > Pinales > Pinaceae > Picea > Picea abies. Next base: position 2,949 of record CBVK0102249843.1, on the reverse strand, counting down.
TTAAACAAAATGTTCAAGAAGTAAAGAGGAAGGCCTAGTAAACAAACACTATTCAAATTTCGCACACTAGAGGACGTTAAATGCAAAAAATGAAACTTACATTGAGAGAGAGTAGACAACCACGCCCATGATTGGACCAACATTTAAAAAAATTCTCCAACTAGAATAGGAACCGACCAGTTCAATTGATTCATCCCTAGGGGACCTTGAACCATGTTGTGACTCGGTTTGATTGATTCAAATGGCTAGTTTGACTTGTTTGTCTAGTTCCGTAGGTTCAAACCGTCAATTTTAATTTATTTTATTTAACATTTCAATGTAGTTAGAATACACCAGAATGGAGATCAACGTGATATGTATTTTATTAATACTATATGTTGGCATATTTTACAGGAAGAGTGTGCTTGTCATTGATGGCAAGAACAACAACGACGATGGCAAACAAGAAAAGCATAAGCTCAGAAGGAGGAGCGAACAGTAAGCAGAGATCGAAGCTTGGAATAAAAAACGTAAGCTCAGGAGGAGGAGCGAACAGTATGCAGAGATCAAAGCTCAGAAGGAAAAGCGTAAGCTTAAGGTGAGAAGTCTCAGTAGTCGTCCGATCAAGAAATTGACGGTGTTGATCGTCTCATATAACGAACGTCGGTCATATGAATGACTGTGGGCTTGAGGACCGTTGGAGGATTGTGACCATCGGATCTGCAAGCTAGATCAATGGCAGGGATGAATTGCGGGGAGTGAAAGAAGAATTAAACATCTCGCAAGTTCCAATCCCGCAATTGGTCTAGATCGTCAGATCTCATAGACTCGAATATCGATGACTGTGGTTGATCCAACAAGTGATCAGATTAAGTCGGATTGAGTTGTAACCGTCGGATGCACAATCACTAGATCAATGGCAGGGATAGATTGTAGAGATCGGAAGGAGAATTAAATATCATGCTAGTTCCAATCTTGTAATTAGTTAGGACTGCAAGATATTATAGCCTCTAAGATTGACGATTGTGGTTGACTCACCAACTTTGCACAACTTCAAATTGCGGAGTTTTGGTGATGAGTTAAATCACTTGCAAGTTGTGGTTCCGCAACCATCCTTGATCGTTGATCTTCTTCGAGAATATTCACAACTGTTGGATCACTTTAAGTGGAAGGATAGGATAAGCGGGGATAAAGGGTTGAGAATTTGATTATCCGAATACCCGTCAGCCATCATAACATTTTAAAGTGGAGGGTTAGGTTAAGCAAGGTAAAAGGGTTGAGATTTTGATTATTCGAATACCCATCAGCCATCTGATCAAACCCGAATTCCCATCATCCGTCGGATCATTTCGAGTGGAAGGATAGGATAAGTGATGTAAAATATCTGAGATCTCATTTATGTGAATTTTCGTCAGTTTTTGGATCATTCTAAGTGGAAGGACAGGACAAGCTAGAAGAGATGCATCACAAACAGATCGAGCCATCAATCCAAGATCATGATCGAAGAAAAACATTTAGTTTCGGTATAAATATGTGAGGAGGTTAAGCTCTAGAATAATCTCACTTCATATTTTTCAGTTTGAGAATTGAAAAAACTAAATCCCAGAGAGCCAAAAATCTGAAATGAATAGGGACCATCGGATTTGGAGAACATATGATGACCATTAGATCAGGGATACTACGTTAGCAGATTACGTCAGTAAACCTCGTCTGCAAGAACATGTGGCAAGCCACGTCAACAAAGGACATATGGGAGATCACGCCAACAAACCACGTCAGCAAGGATATGTGGCAGACCACATCAACGTCAGCAAGGATGTGTGGCAGACCATGTTAGCAAGGACATGAGTTGTCTGATCTGAAAGATCACTTCAGGTGTATTCTCAATCATTGATCATAGTACAGTGAAACAATAGTGTAATTTTGAAAAGTTGAAATCCCAAAGTTCTGAAGGGAGAAGTTCTGATAGCCGTCCATATCAATGTTTGATTAAGTTCTAACCGTCAGATTGAACAATGAAAGGATGAGTGTAAGGATCAAATATGACCATTGTGAGTGTAAGGATCAAATATGACCATTGATTTGTTTCTGTGAAATAAACCATTCGATCTGATTCAAAGGTTTGAAAAGTTGAAAAACCGAAGTTCTGAAGGGAGAAGTTTTGTTATCCATCCATATTATCAAAAGATTGAATCATGATTGTTGAATTGATAAGCACTCAAGCACTCATTAATCCTAGCACCTGGTCACCACCGTTGGTCATGTCATATAAGAGATTTAAATAAAGTTCACAAGGACCTGTAGATCAAAAAGACTCTACGTGTATAATCCAAAGGCGTTGATCAAACTGAATCTGATCGAAGGGTTGTTGTTTCATCTCGTGATTTCTTGATCAATTACGATTCAGTTACACTAACTAAATCATCATTGCTGAGCGGTTGAATCATTGTTCTTGAGCATTGGAATCATGGCTCTTGAGAATTCTGAGATTACTGACATTGAGCATTGGATATGTAGAGTGTAACGGATGATGAGAGCATGAATAAAAGAAAGATGCGGAGACAAAGGAATCTTTGTTGTTTCATTGTAAAACAGGTTGAACTGTATGTAATGAAGAATACAACATGAACAGAGTGAGAAAGTGCAGTGGGGAGGCATAGCGCATAGAATGGATATGGTGCACAAAGCATAAAGCACAAGAAGATGTGAGCAGAAATACACTAATGCAAGCAAAACATAGAAGTGTAGAAGAATAGTGATGAGACTGGTAAGTCATTGATAAATGTTGTATCACTGTAATAAATTTCAGCAAGCAAAGATTTATATCTCAGGGTGGTAGGGTGGTTCTAGAGAGGCCTGTTGTCCTTAGAATTTCAATTGGGTGCTTGAACATAGGAAGTTGTAGCTTCCATTTGGTTGCATCTAGAAAAACTAGGGTGGTAGGGTGGTGCAAGGGAGAACCATTGTTCT
>CBVK0102249835.1:0-14799 GCA_900067695.1 Picea abies | reverse complement strand
GCCAACTCATCAACTACTTGTCTCAACCATGTGCACAACATGTACCTCAACCAAAATCCCTCATCAATTTCATCATCCAAATCTTATTTGTAACTTTGTAATAGACCTGGTGTATATGATCACATACCTACAAACCTTCCTTAACTTTAACAACAAGAGACTAGCATTTTCATCAAACTTTACTTTAGTCCCACATGACTAGTTTTGGATTAGTCAACAACCCTAACTTGAAAAAATCATAACTATGTACCTGTAATGAATAAATATATGAAAATAATATACAATGTTCTTCAGTGTATTTTATGCAATTCCTCCAGGTTTCACTACTTGGAACCTCTCAGAAAAGGAGTTATAGAAAAAATGTCATACCTTGTGGAATTTTGGCTTATTCTAGAGAGCAAACTTGTAGAGCGTGCCCCGCACGAAATGTTTTTTTTATTGATTTGAACATTGTACATAGAATACTATAAACTGTACTATATCCAAAAAATTTGGTCTTATGGAATTTGTATCTGTTATGAAGAACTTGTGATGTTTTTACCTGAAACACTTGTTTTAGACTAGTTTTAGGACTAGCCACAAACCCTATTTTCCGCGGAGTGTAACTCCAAAAATACAACGACCCACAAGCTGAAATTTGTACCATAGCTACTTGGATATATTTCTTCAATGCTCTCCCTATTTAATAGACTAAATCATTCTAGAAAAAAGTGTTATTTAAAATGGTGAGATGACCTGTAAATAACATACCTTAAAAAGCATCATCGAAAGAATTATCCTCCCTTGAATTTCGGCCTTCTTTACTTCACCTTCCCTCTAAAATTTGGCTTAGATATCCCTTGGTTACCTCAGTCACATGTTGATATTCAATATGCTCAAGTGTCATTAAAATGAGAGAGCCTTGCCTCTTATTTATACTTTCGCATAGCTTGCTCAAGGGGTTACCTTTTAATGATCTTAACCCAATTTCCTTATTTTAGGGATAACCCACTTCTAACGACTTTCCATAATTAGAAAGTTCTACATTTACTTTATTATTTAAATAATCCTCCTTGACTTTGTCACTTCACTTTATTATTTAAATAATCCTCTTTGACTCTTTCACTTCACTTTATTATTTCAATAATTCTCTTTGACTTTGTCACTTCACTTTATTATTTAAATAATCCTCTTTGACTTTGTCACTTCACTTTATTATTTAAAAAATCCTCTTTGACTTTGTCACTTCACTTTATTATTTAAATAATCCTTTTTGACTTTGTTACTTCACTTTATTATTTAAATAATTTCTTCTTTGCAAGCACTTTGACTTCTTTGACCGTTTGGGGCTTCAAGCCAACATATGAGGGTCCTCCAAGTTCGTAAGTCCATAACTCTCAAACTGTAACATTCATCTCTTCCGCGCACTGAGCGAACTTATTATTTGAGGACACTTGCTTGCAAGTGATCCAGATTATTATACTATTGGTCGTTTGATTGTGATTATGAGGCCTTATGGAGATGATGATATGTTATTTTGTTGTATTGGCATAGATAGGTGCTATTGACTGGTTTCTCCTGAGTGTGTAGGACCTTGGACCTCGAGGATTCAAAGGCATCGATGAAACCCCTTGGACTTCGTCTCAAGTCAGGGAGTGGACTGTTGGGTTGAATATTGTTGATGTGACATATGCACATATTATTAGATGTTATGATGATTGATTATTATTGCTGACATGATTCATTGATGGATGCATGCTGATGATAGCTTGTTGACCAGAATCACATGTGGAGTAAAGGAGTCATGCAAAACAACCAGAGACTTTGAGGGAGAGCTGTGGGAACAACCCTACCACAACCTACTAGCACTCCCGCCATTGCTCGAACTGTAGGTTGATGATTACCTAGTTCGAGAAGACCCATGATGTTGTGAGGGAAGGGAACATCGTGAAAGGAAAACATAAAGAGGTGAGTGGCACCCTTAGAGGACGTAGTGCGTCCTGAAGGAAACGTCACACAAGGAAATGGAAAGACGCGAGTGGAACCCTTGGAGCACGTAGTGCATCATGAAGGTCATGTCGTGCAAGGAAAACGAAAAGAGGTGAGTGGCACTCTTGGAGGACAACCTAGTGCGTCCTGAAGGGCATGTTGTGATTTTAGCAGGTAAGTGAATCAACTTAGTCGTCCCTAAAATGAATGATGTGATAAGTAAGATTTAAAAACAATTTTTCCCTAATTAAAATGTCACCCAACCTAGTGAAACTAAAACCTAGGTCTAAGTAGAACATGTGGTAATAATAATAATAATTAAACATGTAACAAGAAGGGTGTAAGAAATTCAAATTATCATTGAGGATTAAAATTTTAAAAAGGGAAATGATTGTTTTTATCTATTTTTGCTAAATTAATTTTATTTAAAAAGAAAAGAGGGTAAATGGTTGTTTCATCTACACTTGCTAAATTAATTTTTAATTAAATAAGAAAAGGGGTAAATGGTTGTTTTATCTACACTTGCTAAATTTATTTTTAGTTACAAAGGAAAAAGAGGGAAACTTAAAGAAAAAGGGGAAACCTAAAGAAAAGGGGAAACACAAAGAAAAAGATGAATGTCTAACTTAGTAAGGAATCTTGCCTTGGGAACTTGCTATTTATGAAATCAACGAGGAATTAAGTAAGGCATAAGTCATTTAAGTTTTGTAAGGGGATATTGGGACACCAAGGAGCGTTTTTATGAATGTTTTTAGGTTGGTGAGGGAAATAGGAATAGTTAATTAATTAATAAAATTGATTTTTTGGTGCAACTAGGGGATGGGTGACATGTGTACGGGGGAGGTTTTTCCTAATTAAAATTTATGACAAAGGAATTTAATGATAATTTGGGAAACTAATTACTTAAAAAATCTATAAAAAGGATGGAGGAGGAGGAGTATGGAGGGGTTCTTTTTGCGTAAAATTACGCTGCTAAATTTTTCCTTGACTAAAATTTCTCTTATGGGAGTTAGGATACCCAGATCAGGTAACGAGTGGTATCTCGACCTCGTGAGGTGAGTTGGGTGCTAACAATTCTCTAGTATTGTGTGCGTGGACCATTTGCATCTTGGGGGCTCAGGGGGAAGAAGAGTACCCCTAACGTTGGTTGGGAGGTACCAGTGAGGTCACATCGGTTGGCAAGCGGGAGCAGGATGGAGCATGCACAGGAAAACAACTTAGGAGCATTCATGTTTGGCTAAGGTACACCTGTTAAAGTTGCTACTTGCAATGAAATTTAATTTACACATGTTATTTTTCTGTGGTCGGTTGAAAATTTCATCGCCATGTGTTTTCTCTCACCTGCCTTCCTACGGTATTTGGAATCCCCTTGCTTACTGTATTTTAAATTGATTTCCCATGGAGAACCCAAACTCTGATTGCAATGAATTCTCTACGTTGTTTTTATTGATTAATGCGAAGAAAAACTGAGTTTTTGTCTTCTGTCCCTCTTATCCCTTTAGTTATTAGTCCGTGCCCAAGCAGTCAACCAAGAGACAAATCGACGATCATCAATACAGTGTTTAAAGACCTATAGATTCAAATTCCCTACTTTCCTATGCATGGATAATAAGTGAAGGATAAATTTCACCCAGTTATTTAACCCTTACTTATCTCTGCGTTTTTCTCTTATGATTAATCCCTAGTCCTTGCACCTTCTTATGATTGAGCATCTATGTGTCTTGATTGATTAAAAGTATGATTTTTTCTGTGTTTTTAATTGCTTAAACCTTGTTAAATCTCTGTGTTTGATTGATTCATTGTTGAATTATTAGTCCTTGCACCTTCTTGTGAATGAGCACCTCTGCGTTTTGATTACCTTTGCATTCCCTTTAAAGATTTTCTCTACATTTATTTGAATGATTACCTCTGCATATCCTTGAATCATCAACTCTACGTTTTGGATTGATTAAACCCCAAAAGTTATATATTTTAATGATATGTCTGCATTGATACATAATTCCCTTTGTTTTATGATAATTTCCCAGCATCTTTGATATATTCCAACAGAGATATGATGAATCTCATTTATTTTAAAGAAAATCTATACATAATGTGTGACTACGAGGTTAATAAGTATTGACAAAGATTTTAAACATATCGTGTGACTGCTAAATTAATAGTTAATGAAAACAATTTTACATAATGTGTGACTTTGAACTTAATGAGTATTCCTAGCGATCTTAAACATATCGTGTGACTGCTAAATTAATATTCAATGACAATGAAATTATAAGCATAATATCTTTAGATTGCTTTTATTTATTTATTACAATTATAGACTACGAATTTACCCTTTATTAGACAACAATATCCTGTGTGGAATGGACAACGATTTCATTCATCTAATAGACAACAAAATCATTTCGTAATAGACAATGATTTGATGCATTGAATGGACAACGTAGTGATGGCCTTATCGCCTTAACTTTATACACGTGATGGATAGCATATTGAATGTTTTATCGCCTTAATTGTTATATACATGATGGACAATATAGTGATAATGACCTCAAGGTTCATGGTTGCAAGGATTTTGGTTGGTAGCGAATCACTTTTGAAATTCAACAATTACTACTCAGATTTCATGCTATTTGAATTAATTAATACCACACAGTAAATTTATAGCTAATTGACTTGCAATTATTAATAAATTGATTTTATTGCCTTTAATTTTTATTTATTTTTATTTTATTTTTACGTAAAAAGAGGGAAGTTCCTGTTACATTAGTTGACAAAAATTACAGTTATTCTTGGTATGCCATCTATTCCATCGCCTAAGCAGAAACCAAAACAGTGTCATCCCATGTCCAAAATAGACTAAAATGCCGACAATCCTACCCGTAGGAAACCAGGATTGATGGAGTTTCAATGTCTTAGCTATAACTAATGTCTTACATAGATTAACTATAAGCATACACAGAGTTATAAAAAGTAATACTAGAATCTTAGGCAAGGCCATGGAAGTTACCCAGTGGCGTTTGAGGTGGCATCTGCATCCTGGGCCTTTTCCTTAGCTAGCATGATGAAAAACTATGGACAAGTGGGACATCTCCATCTCGGTGGCACATTGGAGAATGCATCATAGAGCATGTCCATACACTGACCCATGAGGGTGCCATGGTGGAATTGGTCCACCATTTGGCCCCTCGTAATGAAAAGCAAGGCAAGGTGGTCTGGGTGGAAGAAAGGTGGTAGGACATGCCATTGATTCTGCATTGAGGAGATGGGAGGTGGCATGAAGACTATGCCACCCTCCCTTGTCATGTCACCCTGTTGCATTTCCTCAAGATTTCTTGAAGACACTTCCCAATGCTAGTCCCTGTCTGCGTCTCTATCACTGGCCTCACTATCATCCATCGTGTCTCTAGCTTCTGGAACTACAGCCTGAGAGGTCGTTTCTCCTGGTATCTCCTCCTCAATGAAGCAGGTGGATAATTCCTCCTATTCCATTTCATTACCATAGGCTTGCAGTTTCTTGGTGGCGGTCATGGAAACTTCTGCTCGAAAGTCACTTGGTGGATCCCAATTATCCAGCACCGTGAAGAGGAGATGCTCCAAAGGGACCTAAATGGGATCCTCTAGGTTAATTTCTTCAACGTATTCCATTGTTGGCTTAGAGATGGCTTCTACAGCTGATGATCTGGGAGGTGTTCTGAGCTCAATCCCTTTGCACTTGATTTGGGTCTGAGCAATGGAGATTTCCCATTCCATCCTTTGCCTCTACCTCCTTCGGGTAGCAGAGGTGTATCAGGCTGAGCCACATTGTGTCTTCCCTGATTCACAAGCCATCGTGGTGAAGAAGTCAGTGAAGGAAATGCAGAAGGTGTAATCGTCACTGCTCTGAATCTTTCATTTGCAGAGCTGGTGCAGGAGAAGCCAGAAATGAAGGAAGGCAAGGCTTGGGCTCATAAAGAGAAGGAGGGATGATAGGGCATTCTATGCCATTAAATTCCCCTTTTGATCGAGCTACATAATTGGACTACTCATGCGTGGGGAAAGTCCTCTATCAGGTGGGCGGTAGTTGGATCCATCTCCCATCCTTAATGTTGAGGGGATGGGAGTCGACCAACCTCTTTTATGGCCTAGCTGGGCTCTACTCCATGTGTCTCCATTGTTCGATGTGGCACCCCATCCGGGGGTAGCAAATTGTTGTTGGCGAGGTCTTGGCAATGCTTTGAGAGGTCGGTGTAGGCATAAGTTTGAGCCTTCCAATGAATTTTCTCCATCTCGATGTTGACTCCTTTATTTGCTAGATAGTCCACAACTTTGTTTGTGTCCCTTTTTACGTGAGAGGGGATGATGGTAAGGTTGGGACATAGGAGTGATCCAAAGTCTTCCATAAGTCTCAAGAGGTGCCAACTGGGCGAGATTTCTAAAGGATGTTCACCATGGAGAATTCAGGTTATGAGTTGAATGATAATCTGAGAGTCCCCTTCTGTGATGATTCTTTGGTATTGATTGTCAATTTCTAACTTGATGCCTTTTAGTAGGATTAGAACTTCAACTGCATTGTTTTTATTTTCACCCAGGAAGCCTGCTACAAGGTGAAGGATCTCATCATTAGAGTTTATGAGAATTTCCCCAAATCCTGCTGGTCCTCAGTTACCTTTTGAGGTGCCATCGAAGTTGATTTTGATGAATTCCGTTGGAGGTGGGGACCAGATTCTTGGGCTACAGGGAGGGCATCTGACTATAGTCGATGTTGCCTAATTGTGCATGTTGAGATTCCAATTTTGAAGAATGCACTTTTCCTCTGGATTGCAGATCAGATTGCTTTGGGTCCAAGACTTAGTTTTGATTATTTCACATATGAACATTGCTATTCTCTCCCATATCGAGGTAGGAGGGGAAGCTTTTGAGTGGAAGATCCTTTTGTTCCTTCCTTCTAGATCTACTAGAGGGTGAAGCCTGTGAGAAGTTGTCAGATACGCTGAAGAATTGGATTGTGAAAAGAAATTGAGTCCCAGTTCTCTAAGGTATCCTGGATACTGTTCCTGTTACGGTTCTTGCGGTGCATTGTTTGGGATCCATGGTCCCAAATCCTTTGACTTTAGGAATAGCTATTGAGGAGGTGTTCCATTTTGTCCTCTTGTTTTTGGCAAAGGGTATAGATTGATGGGCTTATAAAGTTCCGTTTTCTAAGGTTGTGCCAGGTGAGGATGCAGTTTTGAACTATGAGCCAGAGAAATATTGAAACTTTGGGCCAGGGGGCATAATTCCAAATTCTGCTCCAGATTCTCTCCTTAGCATGTTTCTAGTTATTCCCTTGCAGGTGATAGGATTCTTTGACTGAGAAGTTTCCTATTGTGGAGTATCATCATCTAAGAATATTCAGGCCTTCTCGAATTGGGATTTTCCTATGTCTTGCATAGGCCTGCCAGGCTTGGAGATCCACTTCCCTAGAGAGATAAAGTTCTTGATTTTCTGTTCTCCATTGCTGCCAAGTCAAAGGATCTTTGACCTGTTGGAAGACCTCCCGTTGAAGTGCTTTCGTGAGGGGGTCAAGCTCTGCCAAATTAATTAGTGGTGTTAATTGTTGCCAATAGTCCTACCAGAATAGTGCATTGTCCCCATTTCTGATTTCCCAGAAAGCATGTTTCTGGACTAGGAGGCGATTCTGTTAGGCCATATTCCATATGCTAGAGCCCTGGATTTGGTCATTGAGTTGGATTAGTTGATCAGGTCAGGTAGTAAGGGAATAATTCTATCTCTAGATTTGCACCAATAGTTCTGTGGGATGCTTGAGCCAATGCCACCACATTTTATCTCCCATGAATTGATTTATCTTTCCAGGATCACGAAGGCCTAGGACACCTAGATTTCTGGGCTTGCAAAGCTTCTCCCAGCCTACCAAATCCCATTTTTTGTTAGGTTGGTGTCCATGCCATAAAAAGTTTTGTTGGAGGTTCCTGATTGCTTTGATAACTGATTTAGGTGCTGCTAGGGCAGTAAATGTAAATGTGTTGAACCTGCACAAAATAGATCTAGCTAAACAATAATACACACATTTGTAGAGAGAATTGGAGAAAGAAGAAGACAGAGAGAAAGAATAGAAGAATTCTCATTAACCATTTTCCACACACTAACAGTGAATAATTTACAATAGATAGAGGATATATGAGTAACTGATGATCCATAGTGGTGGTCTAGAATGATCTGGACACACACCAACAATTGTGGGAGTGAACTACCACCTAGTCTAGTCTCTCAGGCAGTTATGGGAGTGAACTGTCACCCAGTTGAGTTAACTAGTCAACTAGTCTTCAGTTAACTGACTGAACAAAGAGTAGTGAGGAGCTAACTCAAGGAAACAAGGGTAATGCGCCAGTCTAGTGATGATCCCAAGGTAAGTGTGCATTAGTTTTTTATGATCCCAATGTTGCATGGTGACAAAACCAATGTAACATCTAAACTCAACTCAACTAGTCAAACTGAAGTTTCAACTGAAAGAGAATATTCTCTAGGTGGAATATTCTCCCCTAAAATATAGGAGACTGGATAATGACTAATTATGACTAATAAGCAAGGAAAAACCTTAGGAAAAATAAATCCTAGGTGTGTGTGAAGTAACTCCAACACCCCTCTTTAACATCACTATGGTGAAAATAAAGAATGGGTGTCGACAATGAGGCCATTTTAGGTACCCAAATACAAAAGATAAACTGAAATAAATGAGGAAAGAGGGAAAACCTCATGGGAATCCCATCCCCCCCCCCTCAAATTACAATGCATGAAAAAATAAAATGAGAAGGAACAAAAAGTAACTGCTAAGCAACCGTGTCCTTCACTCCAAGAAGACCTCGCAACTGTGCAAGTTTGTGCTTGTTGAAGATTTTGTTGAAGATGTAGATGTCTGCATGGATTTGATGAAGTAGATACATCATTGAGATGTCCACACACATCCACTTTATCTTCTTGTAATGAACAATATCCAAATAAATTTTGGATAAAACTTTGAAAACCGTGCGACCGTTTTCGAAAAACGTTGAAATTTTGTTGATTTTGAAACGATCATAACTTCACTTTCCGGACTCCATTTCAGATGATTTGTTTTTTTTTTAAATTGGATATTTTCCCAAGAGAAATTAAAATATCTAATTTGTTTCTGCAAATAGTGCTAAAAAAATATCATAATTGAGTCTAATATGTGCATCTCCCTTTTTGTCTCCTGAGATGCATGCATTTTGCATGGAGAAGTATCTAGATGTGACTCTTGAGATGCATGCCATATATCTTCCACATGAGTTTCAGAAAACAAATCTGAAATGGAGTAGACATCATCTTCAATTAATGGAATACAATTTTTTGTAGATACTTGTGTAGAAGGCTATTCAAATTGAGATGATTTATCTTCCAGTGGCTTTTCTACATTCTCTATCTTGTCAACATTGCATGCATTCTTCCTTATTCCCAAATAAAATGTCCAATCTACTCCATAAATCATTTGGAGTGAATTCTTGTGAGTCATCATATACTTGATGGAGAATTTCGGGAAAAATAAAATAGAGGATACATCCTATGGCCATATCTTGTCTATTGAGAAAGTCATTTTTCTCATCGACAGAATCAAGATCTACTTCCATTGCCATAGTTATTTGGTACAAGCCTCTGTATCTGAACATAAGAAGAATTTTTGGCTTCCATTCCAAATATTTATGAGGTGTGAGAAGTATTTCTGGTGAATAATCCATCTTTTTATTGTCTTCAATGTTGTGTACTTGCAAAAAAAATTTGGTGTAGATTTTTCTTAGCAGTCTATCATGTCTGATACCATGTAAATGTGTTGAACCTACACAGAATAGATCTATATAAACAATAATACACACATTTGGAGAGAGAATTGGAGAAAGAAGAAGAAGGAGAGAAAGAACAGAAGAATGATCATTAATCGTTTTCCACACTCTAAGAGTGAATAATTTACAATAGATATAGGATATATGAGTAACGAATGAGCCATAGTGGTGGTCTAGAATGATATGGACACACACCAACAGTTATGGGAGTGGATTTCCACCTATTCTAGTCTTTCAGGTAGTTATGGGAATGAACTACCACCTAGTTGAGTTAACTAGTCAAATAGTCTTCAGTTAACTGAGTAAACAAAGAGTAGTGAGGAGTTAACTCAAGGAAACAAGGGTAATGTGCCAATATGGTGATGATCCCAAGGAAATTGCACATTAGTTGGTGATGATCCCAATGTTTCATGGTGACAAAACCAATGCAACGTCTAAACTCAACTCAACTAGTCAAATTGAAGTGTCAATTGAAAGAGAATATTCTCTAGGTGGAATATTATCCCCTAAAATATAGGAGACTGGATAATGACTAATTATGACTAATAAACAAGGAAAAACCTTAGGAAAAATAAATCCTAGGTGTGTGTGAATTAACTCCAAAAATAAAGAGGTAGGTGGGAAGGGCTTGCAGGACTGAATTAAGAAGGACTAGGTGAGCCACAATGTTTAGGGGTCTGAAGGTCCAGTTATTGAGCATATGGGAGATGGATAGGAGCAGGCTATCCCAAGAAATAGAGTGCACTAGTTTTCCTGTGAGGGGGATGCCTAGGTAGTTGGATGGAAGGGAGCTCTTGGAAATTCCAAGGAGTCAGGAGATATGATTTTGGACAATGATCGGTGTGTTGAAGAAGTAGATCTTGGATTTGTCCAGGTTGAGAACCATGCCTGAAGCTTCTGCAAAATCTAAGAGAATAAAGTTGAGCTTGTTGGCTTTGCTCAACATGGGGGTGTTCATAATCAAGGTTTCATCTACAAACTAGCTGTGTGAAGGTGCATGTTGGAGATTGTGGAGGGGTAGGCTAAGAAGGGAGTCATCCAAAATTTCCGCCTTGATGTATCGACCTAGGCCTTCCGCCATGAGTACAAACAGGAAGGGAGAGAGAGGATCTCCTTGTATGATGCATCTCATGGGGGAGAAGGGTTTCGATGGGAATCCATTAACCAATATCAAGAATAAGGCTGAATAAGTGAGCTTGAGTATCTAGTTCACCCATAGTTTATCGAAACCAAAGGATTAGAGCATGGAGCATAGAAACTACCAACTTAGTCTATCAAAATCTTTTGAAAGGTCAAGTTTGATTAGCATACCTAGAATTTTGGTCGTATTTAGTGAGTGAATCACCTCATGAGAAAGGATGATGTTGTCCATGATTTGTCGCCCTTCCACATAGTCAGTCTATTCTTTGGCGATGAAAAAGGGGAGGATTGGCTTTAACCATGTGGCTATAACCTTGGTGATTATTTTGTAAATAACGTTACAAAGGGAAATTGGCATGTACTTATTTGGGTGAGTGACTCTCTCCACTTTCAGGATGAGAGTGAGAAAGGTGACATTAAGGGTTGAGAAAACATGTCCTGAGGTTTGAGATTCCTCCACAACCTACCATAATTCTTCCCTTATTAAATCCCAGCAGTGGTGGAAGAAATTTGTGGTGAAGCCATTGGGACCTAGCGATTTCCCTGAGGGAATTTCCTTGACTGCATGATCCACCTCTTCTTGGGCGATAGGCCCAATTAATGCCTCATTATGTTCTTGAGTGAACAGTCTAGGTATGTGCTTGATTATTTTCTATATGGCTTCTTCCCTATTCTCATTGGTTTCTATGAGAAGCTCTTTGTAGTAGGTGTTTAGTTCCCTCACGATAAGGTTGTGTTCCCTTATAGGATTTCCCTGAGTTTCCTCCAGTTGGGTTATCCTGTTGATGTACCTTCATTGCACCACTGCGCGATGGAAGAAATTTATGTTCCTCTCACCCTCCTTGAGCCATTGGACTCTAGATTTCTGGTGACATATAATTTATTCTTTCTTTTTTCAGGCATCTAGTTCCTATTGGAGTTCCTCCTCTTCCTTCATGAGGTCCAGGGGCCTGAATCCTATGATAAAATTTTGTTGTAGGGCTTCCAGTCTATGTTCAATTTCCTGCATGCATTGGAATATGTTTCCAAAGGTAGTTTTATTCTAGAGCTTTAGGTGTTGCTTGAAGTTTTTGAGGTGTTGATGGAATCTATACATGCAGGTCCCATGGTCTATTTCTACCTCGACCCACTAGGATTTAGCGAGCTATATGAAGTTTGGGTGGGAGAGACAAAATTTCTCAAAGAGGAAAGGTTTGAGCTTGGGAGTGTCCCCTGTGTCCAGATAGAAAGCAATGGGCTAATGATCAGATCCCTTTTTTGGTAGGATATTTTCTTCCATGGCCGAATCCTCCTCTAGGAGGGCTTCTGTTATAAGGAAGTGATCCATATGGCAGGCCACTTGCTGCTGCCTTGATCTACGATTTCACCAGGTAAAAATGCCATTTCTAGTTTCAATATCTATTAGGTTTAACTAGTCAATAAGTGATTTGAACTTACCACTATCTTGCTCTAGGCACTTGGTTCCTCTAGTCTTCTCCTCCAACATTAGGATCATTTTGAATTCTCCCCCCAGGACCTAGTTGGGTGTATTCAAAAGTGTTTTGATGTGGTATATTCTCTTCAGGAATCTTTCTTTGTCTTGTGGGCTTTGCGGTCCATAAACATTAGTGATGGACCCTTCCTTGGTTGACCCTATGACCATGAAATGCATTGTGAGCATGACTATGGTGGAGAAGGGTTGACTTAGTGTAATAGTATTAGGGTTCCACAGGATGGTGAGTCCTATGGAAGAACCCACAGAATTGGAGTAGATGAATTCACATCCACTCCAGCTCCGATGAAAGATTGTTTTAGCTTTTGTTCCTACACATTTAGTTTCTTGAAGCAGGAGGATATCTGGGTTTTCTACCTTTATGTAGTCTCGAAGGATCCTCTATTTGGATCTGTCATTGAGTCCTTTGATGTTCCAGGTTATTATCTTCATCATGATAAGTGTGGATGGGGGTGGAGGTATCCCTTCGAGAGCCTTTGGATCTGTCCTAAATTGAGTAGGAGATTACTCGCTTCTTTTATTAGCTGCTGGGCCGTTTTGCATCCCCTTCTTTTGTTCTCTCGTGGGGCACATTTTGAGTCTGTGCTTGGGTCTGTGGCTATGCCTAGTTGGGCTGTGGACCTATCTATGGAGTCAATGAATACTTTGTGTAATTTGCAGAGTTGTTCTACAAGGAGGGTTTGCAGGTCCTTGCGATTGAGTGCTTCTTCAAGTTTTTCTAGATCTATGTCCTCTAGATCTTGATCGTTCAATTGCATCTGGGCGTCCCCATTAGTTCCAAGTGTGTCTGTTGGGGTGGAATCTTGGTTTTGTTTGGGGGAAGGGTTAGCATGGCCTTTTCCCTTCTCTTGATCTTTTTCTTTGTGCGGGTCTTGGATCTCCTTGTCTTCTAGCAGCTGATTTAGGATGTCATAAGAGTTTTTGCTGGGGATTTTTGGAGCTGTGCTATAATTCTGTTTCCTTGGTGGGTTTTTCCTTCAGCTTTTAACTATGTTGAATCCATCCTTTTGCTTGACTTCCCCTGCATTGGGACCTTGAGAATTCAGGGGGAAATCTCTGAAGAGGTGACCATGCTCATGGAATTTTCTGCATCGAAAGGGTATGTGTTCATAATTGATTGTCTGGATCCAATCTTCATCTTGGTATTCTAAGGTGACTAATATGGGTATATCTCTTGAGATATCCATGTAAAAACATATTCATGCATATGAGGTGTATTTTCTCTGCTTTGTAGCTTTCGATGATTTGACATATATTCGCACTGTATTCCTTATTCCCATAAGTATCTCTTCCAACTAGAATTATTGGGGAAGAGAGTATATTTTGATCCATACTGGCGGCATTGTGAAGTCCTCCTTTTCTAGGCTAAAGTGGTCTACCCAGAACCGTAGGAATATCCCAACTGACTTGTATAAATATGGCCCATTATCAAAGATTTGTTCCTTGTCTTTGAGATTGTAGAGGATGATTGTGAAAAAACCGTTGGAGCTTAGCTACACCTCATAGTCTCCTTTGGGATTCAACTAGTTCTTGATCCACTGTGTTAGGTCTCTCTCAGAGGGCTAGAGTCCTAGGAAATTTATGATTAGGGCATGTTCTTTCATGAACTGGGTGTGCTCACTGACCCTATTTGAGTTTATGAGATAGCGAGGAGGTTTGTCTGATTGTAGAATGCATTTGACTGGTTCCCATCCACGAGGTGATTTTGGATGAGATGAGCTTGATTCCACATCCATTTCCTTCTTGAGTCCTCATTCTTTGGAGAGGATCTGGTCTTGTAGATGTGGTGGTGGCTCAAATGTAGGTTGTTTGGCCCTCCTCTCGACCCTGTCATTGGCAATAACATTTTTGTAGGAGGGGGGTTTTCCCCCCTCCTCCGGGATGATCGTGTCTCCTTAGTCTATAGTTTCTAACCCTACCAAGAGGTGCAGGCGACAGGCATGATAGAAGGTAGGTCAATGCATACAGTGAGTTGCAGGAGAGGTGTTGCAGAGCTCTAGGGTTTTCGCTAGCTCTTCTACTGTAGCCTTTGAATTTATTTATTACTACCCAGAAAAAAATGGATTGATAATTAAATTGTAGTTAATACCCAGATCTGTAGCCCAAATTTAACGCAAGAATTTAATGTTTTACTGCTAGTGAATTAATAAATTTACTGTAGAATTAATATTTTTACTGTAAGAAATTGTATTTTAATTCCTGTCGAATAATGTTGATACTGAGAGGGGGGTGAATCGATATCAAGTACAATTTAATTTTTTTTTCAAATTATACTTAAACCATTCAATTTCATCCAATGAGAAATGAAAAATACTATAAGAGTTACACCAATACACCACAATACACCATGCACAATATATGAGA
>CBVK0102249821.1:0-23558 GCA_900067695.1 Picea abies | reverse complement strand
CCTTAGAAGGTTAGAACTTTTATTTTTACTTATCTTAGTGATTCATTGCTTAGTGTTCGTTGGGTTTATTTAGAATCATATAGACATTTGATATGTATACATATGGATCTATTTATGTATTGCGGGATATAATTTTTATTGTTATGTGTTTATGATGATGATAATTTTGTGATTTGTTTAAACATGCAAATTTAAATGTGGAACTTTGGTATCTGGATACTAGTTCAAAATTATGTTGTGAATGTATAATAGATGCAAGGAATCGTGTAAATAAATACACATTTCTTAATTAAACATTAATACAGATAAGGATTCTCATATGAAATTTGTAATGTATATGCATGTATATTATCTATGTGATATCCAAATGGCTATAGTGTTGAGGTGACCAAGGTATGGCATGGAATGACAAGGAAAGGCATGGAATGCCAATTCAAGGCAAGGCAAGGAATGGAAAGCCATGACAAGGAAAGGCATGGCATGCCAAGGCAAGGAAAGGAATGGAAAGGCAAGGCATGTCATGGCATGGCATGGCAAGGAAATGCAATACAAGGCATGGCATGACATGGGAAGACAAGGTAAGGAAAGGCAAGGCAAGGCATGGCATGACATGGTATGGAAATGCAAGGGAATGTAAGGCATGGAATGAAAAGGCAAGGAAAGGTGAGGCATGGCAAGGCATGACATGGAAAGGTAAAGCATGGCAGGGAAAGGAAAGGCATTCCATGGAATGACATGCCATGGAATGGTGTTGGAGTAGGACATTTTGGGACCATTTTTGGGAATCTTGCAGGAGAAAACCACATGATAAGTTGGCTAAGGAGAAGCACACGTGAAAGAAAGGAAGATAGTTAGGGAATTTTCAAGGGTCATCGTGTGTGAAAGGAGGAATTTAGTTAGAAGTAGTTAGACATTTTGGTCCATTTTTTAACGGGATAAACCCTAACGTAAATGTATAAATATGTGTGGGTTTTCGATTGAAAGTAAGTTGGAATTTTTGAGGAATGAGATAGGGATTAGAGAGTATGTTATGGATAAGTAAGTTTTGAGCTATGTTTTCACTATATGAGTGAATGACAAGGGCATAGTGGGTAGAAATGAGATATCATGTATGAGTGCAGTGTGAACCTTTTGTAAGAAATGATGATGAATAATAATATAAGAATCTTGTTGTTGTGGATGTAGCCCAATTTGGGGTGAACCATGTTAATTATGGTGTCTTTGTGTGATGTGTTTGTTTACTTTTTTGGTTATTGTGCAGACTTAGTGAATGAATTATTAATATTAATAAGTTATATGATGGTTTTACACACATGATGAATGGTCTAATGAATGAATGTTAGTTAGAATGGTAAGAATGAATGCCTCCCTTCCGTTCATGAATGCAGAAACCTATCTCCTATAGTTTCCATAGGTATCTCGGGCGAGACTTCACCTTCTTGAAGTGATGTCGAAAGGGATGGTATCTTTAGGTTTTTGTTGGTAATTTAATGTTTAACCCCGAGTCTTCCCACTGCACATGAACAAATGGTTTTGTTGTTGGAACCAGGATATGAGACTGAGGGGAATGTGGAGGCATGCTAAGGAGGAGATCAAAAAATGGTTGGAAACGAAGTAGATCGAGTTTACTATAGATCAAAATAAGAATCTATGAATCTGGGAAGAGAAATGTCCATAGAGGTATGTTTTTACAAATTTGCATGATTTTTTTTTGCTAATTTTCTAAATATTTTAGAGGAGTGGATCCAAAGATTAGTTGAATAGAATGGAAGATTTCACATTGTTGTTCTGAAAATTTGGAGTCCTTAGTTAATTCAACAATTCAATACTATAAGTAATCAGGTATCACATGCAATTCATTTCTGGTTGGATAGTATAGTGGGTGGTTACATTACTGAATTTTCTATAGATTGTACTCAATCATATAGTGTTGCTGAAAGGGAGTTCTTTAAGGGATCACACCGAAGATACTTGAAGTCACTATCTACTTGGATTAATATGTTGTTGTGTGATAAGAGGGTTATGAGTATGGAAATTGATTTCCCTAGAAGCTAAGAACTTCCATGCATAAGGGGGATAGTGGGATGCCTAGGGAATGATATGAGTGTTGCAGGGAAGAATGAATGAGGACCATATGGGATGATGATGTCAATAGAAGAAGAAGGTGTGATAGAAGAAGAGATTGAGGTATTGCACACTGGAAAGAGGTTTCTATTTAGTATGAAGATGATTGTGGATGATAGAGAGAATAATCATAGTAAGTTTGAAGAAGGAGACACTTGTGTAATACTCCAGATCATACAGAACACAAAAGGTTAGCTCAGTCTAGTAGATCAATATCCCACTTAGGCTAGACTCTATGTTGAACCCATGACCCCTTGTGAATTTCCAAGGTCTAAAGAAATTTTTTCTATTGTAGTTAGTAAGGGAAGTACGGATATCAGTCAGAATGGTGGAAGCAGTATGATAACCCAAATTTAGATAGTATCACCAAGGAGGAATACTATGTAGAATATGATGGCAAGACTAGATCCCACTTTAAGAATGTTTGTCTTTCACAGGGAAGGGTCAAAATATCCAGAACAACATTTGTTCATTTGTGATACAAAATTGACTGTGAATAATGTCCAAGATGATGATGCAAATATTGCACAATTGGCAATGATATTCAGAGACCATGCATTACTATGGTACATAAAATATTAGACTACTACACTTGCGAGACAAACTAGAACATTGGTAGAGGTAAGAGAAGCTCTATTGAAGGAGTTCCAGAAACCTAAGTCTGAATTACAATGCATTACAGAGCTAAAGGAGATCAAGAAGATAGTGAATGAATCATTGTGGAACTATGATAAAATATTCAAGATACCAAAGGTTAAGTTGACATTCCAAATTCCAAATAAAAAACATAGGGAATGGTTTATTGCAGGATTGTTGTCGCATATATGCTTCCCCTTGCCACAACAAAAGATTGCATCGTAGTTAGAATCCATATATATTGTTATGAAATTGGAGGCATACCCTGTAGGAGAAAATAGTACAGGGATGGCTCAAGTTTAGTCGTAGTTAGTAGCACTGAATATTCAGTTGCATGGAATTGCGAAAGGGAAAGAAATGTGTGAGGAAGTCTGGTGTGTCACATGTAGAAGATAAGGTCATCATAAGAAAAAATGTCCAGCTTTTAAGCAGTATTTGAATAAAGGAGCTACAAATCCATTAGGGGTATAGTGTGATATTTTCAAGATGATGGATCATCACCCTAATTCTTGTCCATTGATGCAGAAATATCAGAACATTGCAAGAACATTGTTTTGTAATTTTTGTAAGTTAGTGGGACATGAAGAGAAGGATTTTCGCACATTTGATTTGATGAGAGAGAACACTGCACTTTCATAAAGAGTCAAGGGAGAATAATATGAAGGAGGAGCTCCACAGTATAATACTCCAAGAGTTTATAATTAAGGAGGAAGAGGAGGGTTCAGAGGTCATGGAAGAGGAGGATTTGACAAAGGAAAATGACCAATTATATGTTATAACTGTAATCATTCCAGACATTTGGCATGAGGTTTTCTGAATCCTTCCTCGATGTGCACATATTCTAGACAGCTAGACCATGAAATGAAGGATTTCCCAGAGTTGATTACAAAGTGGCAAGAAAAGAGGAACTTGAATGTACATATTATAGAAATAGACGTGTGCAATGAACAACTGAATATAGCATTTGTTGCATACGAAGGAACAAGAAATAAATATGATGGGATAGATCAAGGAAATAGGATCCACCAGTGGGTCATGAAAGAAGCAAAACCCATTTCATTGTTTGACCCTAGAAAGCAGAAAGATATGTATACACAAGCAAGCAAGGAAGTGATAGGATCAAAATGGATAGCATTGGCTTCAATCACGCCACCTTTGTATGACAAGACATCGATGTATGATATTCCACTAGTCTATGACCATTCACAAAGGCAATTTAACATGGTAAGCACTTTGAAAAGTTTTCTAAAACGTTTTTTATAGATAATGAAGGATGATTCTACTTTGAGTATGTTGTGTGCAATTATTGACCATTTCTCCCAAGAGAAATAGATATCTTTCACACACCGATCAGTTAACTAGGTGCACCACAAGAAAAGAATGAATAGGGAGTTTTGACTCAATGCACAGATAGGAGACTACAATATGGAAAATATTATCTTAGATCTAGGTTCCAAAGTGAATGTCATTCCAAAGAAGACCTGGGAAATGATGGTTAAGTCGAAGTTGATCTGGTCACCCATTTAGTTGAGGCTAGAAAATCAGCATAAGATTGTTCCAATTGGAAGGATCACATGGATAAGTGTTAGTATTGATGGAGTGCATAGCTTGGCCAATTTTGAAGTGATCAAGATAGTGGATGGTAGCACCCCTTACCCAACACTAATTGGACTTGATTGGGACTTTGAAAACTATACTATCATTGATATGAAGAAGATACATATGATATTTGAAGTAGAAGACTTGAAGGTTACTGTGCCATTAGATCCTACCGAAGGAAAAAAATATGTAGAACCATTAAAGAGAAAAAAACTTGATAACTTGTATAATATGACTGCATGGATGAATTATTATGTGAATCTTATAGATGATGGTATACTTTGTGAGAGAAGTATTAGTTCATGCACACTAGATTCATAAGAATCTTTAGAGAATTGGTGGCAAAGATTTCATGAAGTCTCTACAAGGAAATGTGCTCGGTTTACCAACACATTGTGATGGATTGGAACTAAGGTATGTGATTCTCTGAGGTATGACAAACTAATCGATGTAGAATATTTTATATGAGAATTTGAAATCAAAATATCAGACCAACAAAGACTAATAGCTTTATACGTTGCGCTGAAAATGACCCCAACAAGATGGTCGGTTGCGCGTAAGGATGAAATAAGAGATTGGAAGTAGTGTAGAAGGATATTATAGGTCAGGTTTAGGATAAAGAATGAATATGCTATGATGAAGTATACAATATTGAGATATATTATTGGCAATGGATCATGTTACATAGTGCATTATGACATGGAGTAAAATAGCTAGGTAAGAATGAACACACTTGTTTGTACACACCTTGGACACAATCCCAAAGAATTGGTATTTAGAATTGGAAGTGTGCAGAGGAACAACAGATTGGGAAAAATTAACTCAGAACTTCAAGGTAACTTTTAGGTTTGAAGATGATGCTCCTTTGAGTGACTTATCCTTGGAGGGTATCAAGGACAATATTTTAACATTAGAAGACTCAATATGTAGCACGTATATATTTACTATGATAGTTGAATAAATTTTGCATTGTTATAATGTTATTGAAGAAGACCAAGAAGAGGAAGATCCAAGAAATGTGAAAATACCTAAAATCGAAGTGAAACATGGAGTAGAAGGTATAGAACTTTAATTAGTTATATATTCAAATCCATTGAGAATGCACAAAGTAAATATCAATACCGAAGACAAGCCCAAATTTTCAAACATAGGAGACTATTGGAATGACAAAACTATTGAGAAGATAGTTGATTTACTGCATGAATATCAAGACCTATTTCCAACCACATTTTTAGAGTTGGGAGAGAAGAATATCCCCTTGAAACCAAATTCTAAGACAATGAAACTAAGACCATACAGATTGAAATTAGTGTGTAATAAAAAGGTGGAAGCAGAGATAGATAGGATGTTGGAAGCTAGAATTATTGAACCTATTCTAGAATCAGAGTGGATTAGTCCAATGGTGGTTCAGGATAAGAAGACATGAGGGATAATAATTTGTGTTGATATAAGGAAATTAAATGATGCTTTCTTACATGATCTATTTCTGACTTGGTTTACATATGAAGTGTTGGAGAATGTAGGAGGACAGAAAGCGTATTCATTCACTAATGGATTTTCAGGGTATCATCAGATCAATATTGCGTAGGAACATAGATATAAGACTAAATTTGTGATAGAATGGGGATGTGACCAGTACATAATGAATCTATTTGGATTGAAGAATGCACCAACAATATTCTTTAGAGTGGTTGCAACATCATTTAAACAATTCATTCATAAGTTCTTAGAAGTATAATTAGATTATTGGACGATGTTTAACTTGTTGAAAGATCATGTTGAGACTTTGCACTTGATGTTCGATAGGTGTAGGAAGTTTCATATATCTTTTAATTTGAAGGAGTTTATTTTATGTGCACCATTTGGTATCTTACTATTCCATGTAGTTTGTAAGCAAGGATTATTGGTGGATCCTACGAATATTGTTGTGATTGTTGATTTACCACCATTGACTTCAGTGTGATAGTTACGAGGAATGTTGGGTCATACAAGGTATTACATGAATTTCATTAGGGGATATGTGCAAATCTCAACTCCGATGGAAATATTACTAAAGAAGGAGAACAAGTTTCAATGGAATGAGGAATGTCAAAAATACTTTGAAGAAGAAATTAGTTATCGCTTCAATTTTTATATTTTCGTATTAGAAGAAGGAGTTTCATGTTCACGTAGACACGTCATCTATAGCATTAGGCCCCATTCTAGCTCAACCGAGAGAAGGATATATAAATCATCCCAACACATCTAGAAGAAGGAATTTTTCAACTACAGAATAAAATTATAGTACTACAGAACATGGAGGATTAGCAATGGTGTATGAATTGCAGAAATTTAGAAATTATTTGTTGGGATCACTCTTAAAGATGTATACAGATCATTATGCACTGAGATACCTAGTTAATAAGCCAATGTTGTGGGAGAGAATATGAATATGGATGTTATTGTTTCATGAATATGACTTTGAGGTAATTGTGAAGCTAGGGAAATTTAATTTAGGACCTGATCAATTATCACACATACTATCAGGAGAAGATGCAGGAAACTTGGATGGCAGTCTACCAGACGCATACTTATTTGCAGTAAAAATGGTTGATGATTATTTTTCATACATAGTCTAGTTATTGAGAAAAAGGATATCCCCACCTGAGTCTACAATTGCATAGAAGAAGAAATTAGTAGTGAAGGAAATAGACTATTAGCTGATAGCAGAAAAGTTTTACAAGTTAGGAGCAGATGGTATTCTACGAGGATGTGTATTGGAGTATGAACGACATATGATATTGCTAGAGGTGCTTGAAGGGGTTGTAGGAGGTAAATATGAAAAGAAAAAAAAAAATCATAATATTTTATGCATAAGACTGTGGTGGCCTACCCTTCATAAGGATGCAAAATAATTCTCTCAGACCTCTGATGTCTATCAGAGACTTGGGAAGCCTTCCAGGAGAGATGAGATGTTGTTAATACCACAAGTCACATTACAAGATTTTGATAAATGGGTCGATGATGTTTTTGGACCGATTAATCCACCAACAAAGAGGTCAAGATCCAGATACATCATTAGTGCGACAAATTACTTTACCAAATGGGATGAAACAGAACTAGTCAAAGATTGCAACGCAGGACAACTGTGTGTTTTTTGTTTAAAAATGTAGTTACAAGGTTTGGATGCCACATAATACTTATGAGTGATCAGGGAACTCATTTTCTGAATAATACAATTGCATCTTTGATATATTATTTTCAGATTCATCATCAGAAGAGAACACTATATCATCCTAACTAAAATGGAACAATGGAAGCATTCAATAATATCCTAGAGCATGCATTGATGAAGGTTTGTAATGTAAGTCGAGATGAATGATATTGGAGTATCCCAACATTGTTATGGGCATATAGAACTACAAGTAATAAGCTGAAAGGACAGACATAATTAATATTAGTGTATGTACATGAAGAAAGTATTCCTAGAATTCATTGTGTCGAGTCTACGCATTTTCATGTTGAGAGAGATTACATATTTTGGCGCAGTAGAAAAGAGACTATCAGAGCTAGTAGAGATGGAAGAACACCGTTTTGTCATTGGATTTCATCAAAAAGTTCTGAAAGCATGCGATAAATCATGGCATGAAAAAAAAAAAAAAAAGTTCTAGACAAGAGGCTTTGTTTTTCTTTATGAGATAAAGTTTTTGCAACACCCTAGAAATATGCATTGGTTGGGTCCATATGTGATCATATTTTTGACAGAAGCAGGTGTTGTCTAGCTGGAAAAACTGAACGGGGAATTTTTGGAAGGTATGGTTAATGGTAGTCGACTTAAACTATATAGGGATAGTCATTCTTCCGTGCACTGGTATGAGCGCACAATATGTGTACCATAGTATATGTATTATAGTGTATTATAGAAGAAAAAAAAAGAAAAGAAGAAAATAAATAAAAGTGTTTGAGTTAAGAGATGGAAAATTGAAGTTATGCATAAGGTATTGTTCAAACTAAGTAAAGAGAGAAATCATAAAATGTTGCAGAGATGTAGAAAATAAGAAGAAATAGTGCACAGGAAGAAGGATGGACTAGCGACAAAAATCTGTGTAGAAGGTGGGAAATGCATTAAAGAACAAACATGACAGGACAAGAATTTAAGAGTAAACATGATGAAGAGGTAGTGGAGCTGCGTAATTATAAATGAAAAATGGAAAGAGGATTTTGATAGGATGGAAAATATAGCATATCATCCATCGAAGGATATGAAGTTAATGAAGAGTTAGGGAAAGGATTGAATGAAAATACAAGTGGATTAGACTGCTGGTTTCAATGCAAAGAATGATAGAAACAATTGACAACATGCTATAAAAGAAGATGAAGGTTCGACAGGGAAAGGTTAATGTTGTTTGAGCATTTCAGAGAGGTAGAACAAGCCAAGTGAGTTTGTTAGAGCCGAGTAAGAAAGTTGTTGACTGTAACACCTATGTTTCCCCCAACTTGTAATTAATCATTAATTATGATCACCATGTTATGCCAACTTGTAATTAATCATTAATTATGATCACCATGTTATGGCATGGGAAAATGTGAATGAATTATTTTTTATATTTCCAATAACTTATTTTGGGGGTGAAGAATTGAAGTATTGGGCATGATATCACTAGAGGAAAGAGTGAGGAAACAATAGAGAGGGTTCATTATGTCAAAATGACCCAAATTCTCCTTGCTGAAATAATAAGCCTCATCTTCATCCCAAGGAAAAATTAGTTAATGAAAGAAGGATTGGTGGTTGAATTATCAACTACCCCCATGAATGGAAGCATGGAGAGTCCAATTGAGGAGACAAAATACCATCATCTTGAAGTACCACAGAGTGCAGTTTTCCTGTAGGCCCAGACTGACTCGAGTTCCTTCTGACAGAAGGAACAAGACAAGTCCAAAACCTTCTTGGGGAGGAAAAAGGTGTGAAACAATACACACAAAGGCAAACAAGAAGGAGACACACTGAGAGGGGGGGTGTTCGACCAAGGATATACAGAGATAAATAGGAAGAGTGCGTGAGGCTTTCCAGCTGAGAAAAAGAACTGGAAGATTAAGTTTTTTTGGTTATTGAAGAGAAGAAGGCAAACAATCTCTGAGAAATTTCAAAAACATGACTTGAGTAGAAGGTCACGAGCTTCATGTGGAGGGAGAATATGATAAACCTCGTAGAGGTTGTGATAGAGAAAGAACCTTTGAGAAATTGCAAAACATTCCCTAGTGATATCATGGCTTGGCATGGGGGTGACCAGAGTGCTAAGAATTAATGCCTTTGAGATGATGGTTGGGTGGAAAGGTGAACACCCACAATCAGTGATCAGTGATCGACTGTAATAGATAAGTATTTTCATTTACCCTATGCACTAGAATTAAAATGCATGATTTGAATGTCTGTGTCTATGACTAAGATTTGTAGGGTTTGATTTATATTAGAAATGGTTATCATTCCTCTGTAAACCCCTACATTTGAATGGTTTTATATTTTCCTCTACTAAGAAGCATGAGAACCATTAGACGTGGGTCTGTAAACGAATCTAAGAACACATTTATGCTCTCTGTATTGGTTGGAAAACCCTTAAGGGAAATTTTCCCAAGGATTGACTTTGTAATGCAAGAGTCAGGGTAGATTTAGCTGAAATACTTCAATCATGTCGATCCCTCAAATTTACATTCACATGATTACTAAATTCGAGCTCTATGGAGGGAGGGTGCCTCCTTCAAACCATCCATTCGTGTGACCGAGAGCTCATATCCATGACCCTAACCAAATAATATCTAAGAGTAGAGAATACATCATTAGGGATTGTTAGAGAATCCATATGGCTGAGACCTTGGTACCCTTCGCTAGGTCCGAAATGAGTTAAGCTATTCTGGCTTCAGAACTACAGGAGTTCAGAGCTCTGGGATGTTATGACTTTACCACCTCTGAAACCAACTAAAGGTAACCTACTAGTTCGGTTACCCACGAGGTTGACCAACATATGGAGGTCTCTTAGTCATGATAGTGACATATGTATCACCAATTAAACCCTGACACACTTATTGTAACATGAGTTGTAGATCCAAGGATACTTGGGATCTTCCCTGACCGTTGGTTCCACACCGTTGTCAGCTCGACATTGACCACTTAGGGAGAACAAAGGTGTCATAACAAAAAAACCACCGAATGTCGGAGCTACAAATTAATGTGATCCGTGGATCTGGGGATTCCATTGAGAAACCCTCCCAACTATCTAATCAACCAGTGGAAGGATTTGCGTATAGAAATTCAGTGAAGTCCTACTCTGGGAGAAAAGGAATGTTAAGCGGGTAGAACCCCTGAACGTCGAACTTGCTAAGTGACAAGAGTCGTAGATTGAGGATTATTTGGGACCTTTCTTGGCCATTGGATCTAATTCATGGTAAGTTTGGCGTTGACCACTCTGGGAGAAAGGGAGTGTTAAACAAGTAGAACCTCGAACATTGAAGTTGTGATGTAGCATGAATCGTCGAACTGAGGATGCATAGGGATTCCTATTGATCGTTGGATATAGACTATGTTAAGAGGGACGTTGACCACTCGAGGAGTAAAGAGGATATTACACATCTAAACCCCTAACTCTGAAGTGGCAAAGAAGCAAAGGTCGTAGATCTGGAGATCTACGTGGAACTGTCTTGAATGTGGGATAAAAAGTAGTGGGAGGTGGCTGGAAGGAGTCTGGACTTTGACGCTCTGATCGATTTCATAGGTAGTTGATATTAGATTCCTCCGAAGGATATCTGTATAGAGTGATGTGGCATGATCAAATCATTCAGGTGACATGGACCCATGTTTTTCATGCCACATGTCACCTTGATTCGTGATTTTTACAGGTCTTATATGCCAAATGGAACATGACACATGTCACCCATTGATAGGGCCATGTGTCATGTATTTCCTTTATTGCATGTCACCCCCTGGTGTGTGGTTGTTGGACCTAATGGATATTAGGACCCTGAGATTTCGAGAGTTTTAAACTCTAGGAGGTTTAGGATGTTAGAATGTATGCTCCAAAAGGGTCAAAGGCCAGAGCTACATGGAAAAACCTCAAGAGTCCAAGATTTTTGTGGGTATGTTCATAACAACATAATGAGGAACCTCACCAAAGGCCAGAGCCACGTGGCAGGATTCTGGGACTTTGGGACTCTAGGAATGGTCCATACATGGATAGGAAGGATGAAGTTATGAAGCCTCGATGATCATGAAGGCACGGGGAACATCCCCTGTAACCACCTTTCCAGCAGCCATGTCATCACTAAGGGATGAAAACTGTGGTCAATTTCATGCCAGGTGGAATGGTATGAACAAGGTGAACCTATGTGGGTGCCACATGGCCTTTGATCAATGATTCCTAAAGAGCTTTGAAAGGGCATAACTTCCAATCTAGATCTCGGATTGGAGCATGGTAATAGTCATTGGAAAACTCTTGACGAGAAGAAGGTGATGGAGATCTCAGGAAGAGGATTCAAGATGATGGAGGAAAGAAAAATTTTGATGCCCCATCCCTTAAAAAGGTACTTAAAGGGTTGGGTGTGTTACAATGTTCAAGTTACTAATGGTCAGTTAGAAGATGTTTTTCATATTCAAAACATGCCCATCAACTTGCTTTCTATTTATATTGCATGTCAGAAAGGATATAAATTTGAAGTCTGGCCAGATAAATATGTTTTTAAATATATCAACCAAAATTGGTTTGTTCAGGTCAAGTTGATCATGACACTGGTTTATATAAGTTTGTTGGTTTTAATTCAACTAAAAGACAACCATTTTATTCGTATGTTTCTCACGCTGATGAATTAAGTCAATTATGGCATGCAAGATTAGGTCACTTGAATTATGGTAAAATGCAATTGTTATCTAAAATGGTACATGGATTTTCTAATATTTCATCTACTAAAGGTGTTTGTGAAGGATGTGTGCTTGTTAAACATCATAGAGAAATGTTTGAAAAAGGTAAAGCTTGGTATGCTAAAGAACCCTTTCAATTAATTCATAGTGATATTTGTGGTCCACTTGAAACTCCTTCTCTATCTCATACAATTTATTTTCTTACTTTTATTGATGACTTTAGCAGAAAAATCATGGGTTTATTTTCTGAAACATAAAAGTGAAACCTTTGCTAAATTTCAAGAATTTAAATCATTTGTTGAAAAAGAAACTGGTAAAATTATTAAAACCTTGAGATCAGATAATGGGGGGAAATCCATTAAGAAATAATTTGAAACATATTTTTCCAAGCACAGAATTCAATATCAAAAGATTGTTGCTTATACGCCTGAAAAAAATGGGGTTATTGAAAGAAAAAATAGGACTTTGGTTGAAATGGCTAGATGTATGCTATATATGGTGCCACTAAAGATAGGAGAAGCTTCATCACATCAAAAGAAACAACACACCAGGAAGACATTGATACATGTATTCAAGGAAAATCCAGGAGTATCAGCATTAGGGACAAACCTGATCAAATTTATGAAGGATTATGTGCCATCAAAAACATCAACAGTGAAACAGATTAAGCTGCCAAAGGAATCTAAGTATGAACTTGTTTAACCGAAGATCGCACTGAGGGTAATTGTTGAAGATGATATGTTAGGCATAGTAGGGAATTTGAAGTATGCAGACCATGACTTGATAGATATAATGAATTTTCCATAGTTGGCACCAGATAAGTATAGAACCGTAAATCTCACCCTAGTTTGATAGGAAGAAATAGTAGAGAAATAGAAATGGGAAGAAGGGTTGGAGAAAATGAGCATTTTGAATTTGTTAGACATTTCACATTTTGGTAGGAGTGTAGAGATAAAAATCAATGTCAAGTTGTTTCTCAGTTGTGTCCATGGAGTATTTTTATGGTTGGATAGGTCAGTGTCAATAGACACTGAACTCATCATGTGGATCATCGGGTTATCATCAACAGGGGAAGACCCACTTCCATTATTCACAGAGAATTTGAAGGAGAAGGAACTGGAAAAAATAATGAAGGACAAGTATGACACATTCATAGGAGCACATGGTTTGGATGTTGCAAGTATTAATGATGATACAATCAGGGTCATGATGTAGGTGTTGGCCTATAATTTGTTGAGGAAATGATGCAACAATCAAGCACTAACAAGTGTAATAGAAGTAGTTGAGAAGTGCATTGCAGGAGTACAATTGAATTTGGTGAAGTTCTTATTGAACCAGTTTTTTATGGATTGCAGGAAGGTACAAGATAATGGAATAGAATTCCATTATCCATGGTTGTTGATATTTATTACTTTAGTGTCTTGGAGAGAGACGGATGACACTCAATTTTTGGGAGCTGTGAAGAAACCATGTTTGACAGCGAGATATGTGAACTTGTGGAATACTATGCACAAGGAAATATAGTTGGATAGTAACATTACTTTCTGTGTTTACAAAGAGGTAATTCAACAAAGAATTCAAGACACATCATGCATACTACCATAGGTAGTGAAAGCATACAAGGAAATTGCATGTTTTAAAGAAGGAAGACACCACATGTATATTCAAGATAAAAGGGTCCCGGATCAATAGTGGTTGTCAAGAAGATAAAGGTTGTAAAAAAATGAGTTTGGGAATATTGTGGAAGACTACAAGGAAGAATGGAAAAACCCAGTGTTGGAAACAAGGAAACCAAAA
Organism: Picea abies; assembly: GCA_900067695.1. Lineage (NCBI taxonomy): Eukaryota > Viridiplantae > Streptophyta > Pinopsida > Pinales > Pinaceae > Picea > Picea abies. The sequence continues at coordinate 9,517 of CBVK0102249821.1, read as the reverse complement.
AAGGAGACCAAACTAGAGAAGGAGACAGAAATAGAGAAAAATTCAGAAGAAGAAGAAGAATAGTAAGTACAAGGAAATGGTGTAGGAGAAACATAGAATACAGTACCACACCTTGGAGAAAAGAGTGAATAACATGATAAGGGGAAACAACTACACCAATGGAGGAAGAGGAAAGCGTTCAAGGAAGTGGCCACCCAAGCCATGATAGAAGATGAATTAGAAAATATAGGCGATCAAGTAAAGGAAGTGGCAAACGAAGTGTTTCTATGCGCAACACAGAAACAAGAAGAGATAGAAACATATGTACAAGAGAAGATAGATTCATTGTGTCAACTTTTGGAAGCATCCCAGATAACACTATAGAAAAGGACAGAGGAAAAACAGACAAAGAATACAACAAATAGTACAGAATCAAGACCAATGAGCTCTCATCCATCAGAAGCATCAGGAGAGTGCAGAGTACCAAAGTTGTTAGTAGATTGTAGAGTAATGAAGTTATTAGTAGGAGCATTGTAATTCTCCTCAATAGAGATGAAGGAGAAAGCAATTGTTAATGGATGTATTAAAGAGTTTGAAAATAAGTGTTACATAGGAGATAAATTTGCATATAGATTCAAATGAAACAACATTGACTAAAGTGGCAAATGATAAGGAAACATTGCATATAGAATACAACAAAGTTACGATGGAGCGGGATGAGGTTGAACACAAAATATGAAGGTTGAAAAATGAAGTGAAAGAAGTATATAATATTTTCCCAGAGGTACAAATGGAAGTTGATAATCCACTAAAAGAACAAGTGTCAAATATTAGCAAATCCATTTAGGGCTTCCACGTGAATATCGTAGAATTAGAAGCATGAACAATGCTAGACACTCCACCTGAGGAAAGGGAACAAAGAGAGAAGACAACGATGAAATAGTAGAAAGTACCAAGAGTTTGGAGAAAGAGTGTACCAACTTGTATTAAGAAAGAACACAAGTATGGACTCAACTAACAAAAGATGCAAATTTACAAGGAATAAAACATAATTTGGAGGTCATGCTAGAGGAGGCACAAAAGTTTAAAGAGACAACGAGCACTCTGACACCAAAAAAAAATATGGTTGCAATCGCGAAGAATAGGAATTTGTACTTAGACGTAAACCAAATGAGAACAAAAGAGCAGGCCCACACGCATAAGATCGAGACATTACAGGAGGAAGCATTCCAGATAACAGAGGAACTTGCAGTTGTGTAAGGTATAATGAATTTGGCAACACAAGACAATGGAGACAATATGAAGACATGCATTAATGTAGAGACAACATAGGAAATTTTGTAGTAGGAAACAAAATAAATGAAAAGGTCACGATTGCAAGAGAAATGTTTCAAAATTTCAGGGAGACATGGAAAAAGGCTTGAAGTGGCTTAGGATGAGCCACATGTGAATGTTGGGGGCCCATTGGAGTAAGACATTTTGGGACCATTTCTAGGAATCACACAGGAGAAAAAACCATGACAAGTCCTCTAAGGAGTAGCACGTGTGGAATAAAGGAAGAAGGTTAGCGCATTCTCAAGGGTCAGTGCACACGAAAGAAGTAAGTTAGTTAGAAATTTTGGTCCATTTTGTAACTGGCTAAGCCCTAATGTAAATGTATAAATATGTGTGGGTTTTGGGTAGAGAGTAAGCTGGAAGTTTTGAGGAATAAGAGACTAATTGGAGAGTATGTTATGGATAAGTAAGTTATGAGCTTAGTGTGCATTGTATGAGTGAACAGAAAGGGAATAGTGGGTAGAACTAAGATATCATGTATGAGCACATTGCACACCTTTTGTAAGAAGTGATGTTGAATAATAATATAAGAAGCATGTCATTGTGGACATAGCCCATTTTGGGGTGAACCACGTTAATAATGGTGTCTTTGTGTGATGTGTTTGTTTACTTTTATGTTTATTGCACACAATTAGTGAATGAATTATTTATATGAATAAGTTATATGATGGTTATGCACACATAATGAATAGTCTAATGAATGAATGTTAGGTATAATGGTAAGAATGAATGCCTCCCTTCCCTTCATGACTGAGGAAACCTAGTTCCTATATTACCCAAGTGTACCTCGGGAGAGACTTCACTTGCTTCTGGGTGATACTAAAAGGGACGATATCTTTAGGGTTTTGTTGGTGATTTAATGTTGAACTCCAAATCTTCCCATTGAATGCCAACACATGGAATGGAAAATCATGGCAATTGAAAGAAAGGAAAGGAATGACAAGGAAAGGAATGACAAGGAAAGGAAAGGAATGTCATGGCATGGAAAGTCAAGGAAAGGCATGGTATGGCAAAGCATGGAAAGTCAAGGCAAGGTAAGACAAGGCAAGGCAAGGCGAGGTAAGGGAACACAAGGCAAGGAAAAGGAAAGGAAAGGCTATGCAAGCAAGGCCATTAAAGGAAAGGAAAGGCAGGAAAGGAAAGGCTATGCAAGCAAGGCCATTAAAGGAAAGGAAAGGCTAGACAAGCAAAGAAAAGGAAAGGAAGGGACAAGAATTGATCACATACAATGTTTTGGATGCCCCATCCACTTGGCATATTTCACATTCATCCATGGAATTGGCTACCTTGGAATTCACACATGTGGAGTGGTTGCATGCATGCAGATTCTTGGAGGTGACATTCCATGTGGACACTTGGCATTTGAATTGGATAGATGCCTATTTTTTTTGGTGACTCCCCTTCATGAGAATTATTTGGTGTATACTACTACTATTTTTGAATGAGGGTGAATTTATTTGGAGAGGCTAATGCCCACATGTTGTAACATGGTCAACCAGGAGAGATCTAACTAATTCATAATTATAATATTTATTTGACTTGTCATGGAGTTAGTTATCAAATAGTAATACTTTATTGTATAAGAGAAGAGAATCATTCTATAAAGAATAATTCTCTCTCTTCATTGTAAAGGGTGGATAATTTGGGAATTCATGAGCTCCCCTCTTGGGCTACGTTGTAGAAACTTTTCGCAAGATTAATGGAGAATTTGAGGTATATTTTCATTTGATGTGAGACTTTATTGTGCACTCATATTTTATGTGTTGATTTTGTATTAAGAAACCCTTGTAACATGTTATGATTGCAATTATAATGAACCATGCTTCATTTCAAATAGAGTAATGTGATTTTTCAACTCTCTTATTTATATTGTGATTATGTTAGCCTAGATGATTGCTATTATTGGTTCCTGGAGTCTTAACTGACATGGGACTTCAATCTTTTATCAAATTTAGGTAATGAGAACCATTAATTGCTTATGAATTTAACACTTAGAAATATATTCCACCATAAGAGATTTTTTAATGTGTAACGCAAGTATTTATAATCACTTTAAAGAAAAACATCATACTTTCATACACATAAAATTCATACACTTTCAAATTCATACATTCATCAACATAAAATGCATAAATATTGAGATTCATAAAAAACATGCCATGACATATATATATATATATATATATATATATATTCAACATCATCTAAATTGCACATTTTTTACAAAATGGCACCTCGTGCCCAATATAAAAAATGACAACAAGTGCCCTAACATAAAAAAATATCCATATGGTGTCCTAGATATAAAATGGCATTCATTGATCACTCATGGACAACTGCCACCCTTTCCACTCTTAGGGGCATCCTGCAAATTGATCTTTCTTCTCTTACTCGAAGAAGCACCTCTAGTGGTTTTGTGCCTAGATGTGGTTCGTCGCTTCGGAGACTGCATAAAGAAAAAACATCGTTATAATTTTGTTTCCACAAAGAATGAAAAGAATTACAAAATGATACTTTGTATGTCAACATAAGACAACTCACTGCATATGGTACAAACAATCGTGAGGACATTACCCTCCTTCGCGACCCTAATATCTCAACAATGCCACCATGTGTCACTTACAAGGCTCAAATCATGAAATTTAAACAATTATGCATAAAATCAATTGCATTCATGATACATAAAAATTCATCATCAACACATTATCTCACCATGAATATCTTGGGCCCTGATGGAGAGTCATTGATAGGTGGAGGGCTCAGTTGAAAAACCTGCCCCAAGGAAACCATTATTGTGGTAGCCTCAGTGGATGACGCAAATGGAAATGGTGGTGGGGGTGGGTGGCATATGGGTGCATCCATTGTGGATGGATGAGATGAAATAGGTGGTGTGGATGGGTGGACTACGGGTGCATCCACTGAAGATGGATGGAATAAGAAATATGTTTGGGGTCGGTGGGGATGGACCCCCATAGACTGTACAAGTGATGGAAGAACACTTGTCTTGGATTAAGGTAACTCAGAGGTTGTGGGCAGGTGCCTGAGGAGATGACTAGTACTAAAACTAGAAAAAATATTAGCATCTTGCATAGATATTAATAATATTGAACTATTAGTACAAAATAGTAAAATTCAACAACATAAATATAAGAAATTTGAGATTTAAACAATATTTAACTCTACACACAATACCTGTGATGCAGTTGACTTGTCCATCCCAGTTGGACATTCCTAGGCATTGTTTGGTTCCACAACCTATGGAAACACAAGAACATTATAAACTAGAGGATGTCATAAAATAAAGAAATCACTATGGTCAATTTATCAAATGTGACACATACATGTGTGCGAGGTTGACCAATTGAGCAGGATGGCTCTATTATTGCATCAGTGGTGGAGACAAACACCAATGAATCCATGGACATAGAGGGTCTGCTACATCGGTGTAGCAACTGAAAAACAACATAAAATAAAATATCGATATAAATCCACATAATACTATATAAATATATAAAAACGCAGAACATAGAGATGGTTAAGATACTAGCCTCCTCCATGAAGCTATGTTGTCCACTAGCCTCAATAGGCCCATATCATGTATGCCCACAACTCTATCATCTATGAGGGTCAGATGGATGACTCCTATGTCCATGTACCCTCTCCTCACTAAATTTTGTTGTATGGGGTGAATATCCAACCCCTTTATCAATGTCACCGACATGCACCTCCTACCAAGATAGTGCAACAAAGCTGCCATGTTGCACTAGGTTCTGAGTCAATGATGATATAATGGTGTGTACCTACTGCAATCTCTTTTCAATAGGAATATGTTGGGTAGGGGGGTTAGGTATTTTCCTAGGGGAACAAGGACCTAACATGGGATCACACCTAGCATGCTCTGGGTCCTGTGCGGACCCTCGACCCACCCCCTCAAGTCACCAATGTCAAAGTAGTTGACATGCTGATCCAAAATAAATTCAACAATAATTTTAGCCAAAAATATTAAGGCAACTCCTTGTTATTTCAGGGAGGTTTATCAAATACCATGTACCACCTATCCATCTAGTTTTCACTAATTTGTGGGTGGACACACTATTCAATGAAAATGCATTTCTCGGTTAGGGGTCGTTGTTGTTGATCTCGAGGATCAATAAAAATAGACATCAGTTGTTGTTTTGATATACCCAAGTCTCCAACTTTCCTTCTATCCATTCAAGTGTTGTAATACTCAAACATTCTTTCCCTATATTAAGAAATAGAAGTTAATTTCCATTGGGAACTTGCAATGGACCTTAGAATGATGTCCAATGAAGTGGCCAAGGACTCTCTTCTTGGTTATCTTGTGCCCCTTATTTTTTTTACAAGTGTTCTTAATGTGTCCAAACCCTCATCAATTTGGTTGTTTATGTTGGGTGGTTGTGGTGGGTTGGGGTTTTCCTCGCCTTGGCTTGTTGGTTGGTTGTTTACATTGTCTCTAGATTCCATTTTATAATATATGTTGCAATTTAATAAGGCATGACATGTAAATTAGGTATTTTTTTTAATTAAAATAGAAAATTGCAAAAAACATCTATACATATTTTAAGAGATAAAAAAACCATAAAATAATCTCATTTCTTGTAAATTCTCTATAGTTATTTTTCAAGGGTAAATTTTAGGCAATGTAAGAGGTGACTTTCTAAATTTTCTAGATGAGATTTCTCTATAATATTCCAAATTTATATAATTTAGATTCTTTTAGAATATATTAAATTAATTGAATAAAAGTAAAAATATATTAAATTAATTGAATAAAAGTAAAAATTACTAAATTGGGAAGAAAATAAGAGAAATCAAGCATACCTGGCTTGAATAAGACACGATGGAAATATCTTCACAGAGATCCTCCTCTCTATTTTCTCAATGAGGGTAAAAACATGAGCGTGCAAATGGGAACAAATCACGTTCATGGCCCATTAAAAATGATATATCATAGGAATGTGTGTGTGTTCTTCTTGGGAAATCTCATGCGTAATGATATATCATCATAACATGTGTGTGTGTGTTCTTCTTAGGAAAACACATGCGTTGTTAAGAATGTGCACAAGTTCCTGTCGACTAACCTGTGTGAAAATCTTAGTGGAGGTTCGGGCTTTGCCAAAACTAAATATTCAAGAATGTGCACGAGTTCCTCTCGACTAACCTATGTGGCAAGAATAGTGGAGGTTTGACAGTTCCTGTTGGCCCCCATGTGGCAAGCTTAGTGGAGGTTTGGGCAGTTCCTACTGACCCCCTTGCAACTTTTTCATCAACCAACTTTGTGCACACACCCAAATGTCTGTGACCAAAATTTTAGTGATATTTATATCTAAAAATAAAATGCTTGGGCAACACTCATTCTTGTATAAGGAAGCACACGTAAAATTGATTTACTATCATTTTGCTAAGTAATGGTTTTGGTAGTTGGTCCAGTGGTTTAGAGGTGGCCAAGGACTCTCTTCTTGGTTATATTATGCCCCTTATTTTATTTACAAGTGTTCTTAATGTGTCCAACTCCTCATCAATTTGGTTGTTTATGTTGGGTGGTTTTGGTGGGTTGGGGCTTTCCTCACCTTGGTTTGTTGGTTGGAAATTTACATTGTCTCTATGTTCCATTTTATAATATATGTTGCAATTTAATAAGGCATGGCATGTAAATTAGGTCTTTTTTTTTAATAAAAGTAAAAATTACTAAATTGGGAGGAAAAGAAGAGAAATCAAGCATACTTGGCTTGAATGAGACACGATGGAAAGATCTTCATAGAGCTTCTCCTCTCTATTTTCTCAACGAGGGTAAAAACATGAGTGTGAAAATGGGAACAAATCACTCTCATGGCCCATTAAAAATGATATATCATAGGAATGTGTGCATGTTCTTCTTAGGAAATCTCGTGTGTAATGATATATCATAGGAATGTGTGTGTGTTCTTCTTAGGAAAACACATGCATTGTTAAGAATGTGCACGAGTTCATGTCGACTAACCTATGTGGAAAGCTTAGTGGAGGTTCGGGCTTTGCCAAAACTAAATATTCAAGAACGCGCACGAGTTCCTCTCGACTAACCTATGTGGCAAGCTTAGTGGAGGTTTGGCATTACCTGTTGACCCCCATGTGACAAGCAGGAGGTTTGCTAGTTCCTGTTGTCCCCCTCGCAACTTTTGCGTCCACCAACTTTGTGCACACACCCAAATGTTCGCGACCAAAAGTTTAGTGATATTTATATCTAAAAATAAAAGACTTGGGAAACACTCATTCTTGTATAAGGAACCACAAGTAATTCAATAACTCCATAAGAAATTGATTTACTATCATTCTACTAAGCAATTGTTTTGGTAGTTGGTCGAGTGGTTTATAGAAACATATATTTAATACACATGGTTCTATATGCAACATATAGAATTGTTTATTTTAAACTTCAATAGTACTTTGAAGCTTTGATGTAAGTCATTTACATAGATTTAAATTACATTTGCACTTTTAAGGCTCCAATTAAAAGAACCCCAAGCATACATAGGTATTTGAAAGTTTGAATTGATGTTTTACAGTTATAATTGCAATTTTAAACTCCAAACAAAATAAATTACCATATTCATAGTTCCAATAATAATTTCGGGCTCCAATTAAAAGAACCCCAAGCATACATAGGTATTTGAAAGTTTGAATTGATGTTTTACAGTTATAATTGCAATTTTGAACTCCAAACAAAATAAATTACCATATTCATAGTTCCAATAATAATTTCATGCTCCAAATAAAAGTATTTACTACATTCCAAGCTTAAAGTAAGTTTAAAACAAGTGTACATTAACTTTACTATGATTTGTTGCAATTCTGACTTAAAAATATCAGTCTCTACAATAATATGATCTTCCATTAAAATTTCCACGCTTAAAGTAAGTTTCAAACAAGTGTTTCCATTAACTTTAGTATGATTTGTTGTAATTCTGACTCAAGTCTTTACAATAATATGATCTTCGATTAAAATTATTTTGAATATTTTAAAATAGTGAAAAAATAAAATTTTATCTAAGTTTTTAAGTTATGTGAAACTTACTGGATTTAACTTTTCCTAATCGGAAATGGAAGAAGAAAATGGTTCACTTTACTCACAGAAAAATAAATATCAATAAAGAATAAAGAAAAATATATGCATTATTTTCCCATCTACTCTTAAAAAATTTGTTCCTATTTCAAATGAAATGAACATATCTCAGATTATTAAATGAACATATTTCCGATTATTATTCTGTATTATATTATGTGATAAATTGATACTGCAGTGATCATTTTCCCTTGGGTAAGAAGGAAGACTATTTTAATAAAATGTAATGTGCACTTACCTCGATTACAAATGAATAATAGACATTAAAACACAAATATAATACATTTATTTTTTTAAAATAATATCATAATAACTATTTGGTGGCACCCGGACAACATATTACGCAATACAAAGAGGAACGGTGGATCCTTTGACTATATAATTAATTTTGTATGACGGTCTCTGGGCACTGATCCTTTGACTATATAATTAATTTTGTATAAATAATGGTCTCTGGACGGTGGATCCTTGGACTATATAATTAATTTTGTATAAATGATGGTCTCCTTGATTAATGTTCATGGGCTCCTGCCATTTACAAACTACACAAGATAAGACACAAAAATTCAAAATAAAGAATCTGAAGCAGCGTTAGCATATGCAAAGTGCTTATCATGCCCACCCTTTTGTCCGTCTTCTCTCTTTTTTTTTTTAATTGACTCTTAGGTACGTATGATTTCTTGATAATTAATCAATAATAATTTGATATTTTTTAATATTAAGTGTATATAAAGTTTAAGAATTTAACTTATAATTAGTTTAGACCTATTTTAAATATAGATTTATTAAACATTTAGAGCTATCAAATTTAATTTATTAAAGTATAATTATTCTTTTGTTATTATTTAATATGATAAAATTATTATTTTAAATGTTGTCATATATGATGGTGGTGATGGTGATAATTAACGTCCATTAAGACCGAATTGGTTTATCGGACCTTAAGAGGGTAAGTGATTACTTGTGATTCTCTAGAATTTTGTTTCTGTGCTCGAAAAGCATTAAGAGAAGTTTTCCAAGATCGCCATACTTTTATTGAGTTAAGAGGTTAGGAAGGTTGGTAGTGTGATAAATATTTTGAAA
>CBVK0102249818.1:0-10518 GCA_900067695.1 Picea abies | reverse complement strand
ATCCCCTCTACTTCAATTTCAATGGTTTAAATTTCAATTTTAGGCCCCATGTTTTGAGTATTAGAGGGCGCAATATGGAAATTAGGGTGTACGTGGGTGACAGTTCATTGAGTTGCATATATGACCCCATATACGCGGGCAAAACGAAGCCTGGACGCGTATATGGAGCTCTATACACGATTGCTACCAAGTCAGCCCATGTACAAGCCTGCGAACAACATTTTTGAAAGGTTTTAACTCAAAAAATGGTTTCTCCTCTACAAGATGGTGATTGAATGGAGGGAGAGGGAGCATGAAGAGATAGATGCAGTAGTAGGAAGGGACGCAAGGGCCCAACAAGCTTTAAAAGGATGTGCCCTTTATAAATTTTTGGATCTCAAGGGAATGAGGGCTCAAGTGAGGTTACTCCAGTTGCTAGTAAATTACTAGGATCCAGAGACATGGTCCTTCAACCTCGATGGGAAACCATTGAGCATTGAAGCGGACGATATATACTTCATCGCAGGATTGTCTCGTCGAGGTGAGGTAGTGAATCTCAAGGCCTGAGGGGCTGGGAGTGGTATGAATGTGGATGAGTACATTTCCACCCACTATGTTGCAGGCATAGATAAAGTATGGAGCGAACTCCCAATCAGGGCGGTCGTGAACCCATGCTTAAATATCATTGTGCTTATACTTACACAGATTTCGAGGTCGACCTCGTTGCACCAGGAATCAAGGCCACTCGTGTTCTATGCGATGGAGTGTTTAAGACCCATTGTTTATGACTAGTGTAGCTCACTACTAGCTAACACGAAGAGCCAATTGACGGATTGCAAAAAAGGGAAAATGAGAAATTTTGGATTTGCATCCATTCTTTGTAGTTTTTTTATTTGAGAGGGTTCCAGGCTTGAGCCCTAGAGTAGAGATTACTCCATATGGACAACGTGATCCAACCATGTCACGGTGAACTGACATGATCAGACAACTAGGAGGTGGTAGGGTGCCAACCCCCTACAATGATGAGTGGTAGGGTGACAACTACCCTTACAGCGGGATCGACCATAGAGGGGATCTAGACATTCCTTTGCCACCAAGTTCCTCCTACGGTGATATTGGGAAGAAATATTTTTATATATTTCATTTTTTGTGTTTTTCAATAAAAATAAAAAACACAAATATTTTTGTATGGTATAAAGTATTAACAATTTCTTTGTTAGGCAAATGTAGGTCCGCAACGGCCAGAGAGATTCCCACGACATCGACGGAGGGGCCAAGGAGATGAGCACATGGGAGGAGATGCAGAGAGACTGCCACAGAATGTGCGGGGGAACCTATTTCGATTGACGCACATGATTCCTATGGTTCAAGTGGAGGATGTGCCAAAGGTGATGCAATGACAGGTGGTGGGTGTACCCCGTGCGTGGGTGTGACTCTTATGGCGTCTCACAAACGTCGCAGTGTGCTATCATGATACGCATTCAGCACCACAGGCGTAGATGCCATGGTCATATTATATATCGACCATATTGTATTTTGAGGGTGTGAGCCTCATTTTTTACTGACACCATATTTTTTGAACTTGAAATAATGAAATATATAAAAAGTTGGTCTTCGACTTTACCCATATATGTTACAATGTGTACATGCATGAATGTGTTTACTTTGCTTAGTTATGTGACCAATGTAAATCTAAAATATAATTAGCATATGCATTGAATACATGATTAGAACTTCTAGGTATGTGATTATAAGTAAGAAAATCAAAGTATCATTCCAAAAGTCGTGCTCGTAGGAATCATCGGAATAGAGTAGGATCTCACACACGATAATTGTTGTTTAACTGACATACGACTAATTAGGAGTCCAGGCGAACCTCTAAAGACCAAAGACCATGTGAAATGGCATCGTGTAATAGCTCTATAACGATGCTATACTCAGCCACATTATTCGTTGATGGCTCAAGACGAATGCCACCTGAAGACACCAATTGGCCCTTGGGTGAGTAAATGACCCAAGCGGTGGAAGCCATGTTCTGCATATGATGACTGGCACCATTTGTGAATCCTAAGTAAATTGAAGACTCCGTTGACATCTTCCAACCAAGGGAAAACTTGATAAGCAAGTCGATGACACAGAGGAAAAGATGTATGTACACTAAGATACACTAGTATACAAAAGGTCGCGCCCAAGCTTGAGGGCTCAAGCATAATACCTTTTATGGTAGAGCCCATTTCTAGGCTCATCCAAGACACGTCACACAATATAAGGATCGTGCCACATGTGGTTGAACTTGCCTTCCCCCAGTGGTTCTTTAGCTTGGTTATACAGGAGAACCAAATCACCCTCAGCATATTGTCGATGACAGAAAAACTTATCATACTAAACCATAACACATCATTTATTTTCTTCGATAGTCGTAGAGGAATCTTGATGTTGCTCATCGAGACACTCTAGGTGTACGAGGCATTCTTCAAGATCGGATGTGTCAGGTAGGATCTCAATTGTCAACTTGAGGGAAGGGATTTCACATACAATTGGAAGAATTGACTCCACACCATGTACTAACTGAAAAGGAGAGAAACCGGTGGAAGTATTTACCGAGGTTCAATATGCCCAAAGTGCAGGGTAAAACATCATACGCTAGTCAGATTTACTCTGGCTGACAATTTTTCGCAAGATGGTCTTGAGAGATTTATTCACTGCCTCTACTTGTCCATTTTCCCAGGGATAATAAGGGGAAGAATGATCATGCTTAAACCCTAGTTTTGATGCTAACTCTTTCATCATTTCATTTTGAAAGTCACTACCATGATCAGTGTCAATCTCTCTTAGGATTCTGAACGCGGTCTTCCCATCGGATTTAACGGTAGGCATGGCCTCTGCACATTTAGTAAAGTAATCCACAACCACAATAATATGCTAGTGCCCCCAGTCGAAGCAGGGTTACAATCCATAAAATCTACTGCCCAGTTGGTGAAGGGATCGACATTGATGATTGGGTGAAGAGGGGTTGGGTGCGAGCGCATTTTCCGAGCGAACACCTTACAAGGGTGACACTTCTTGACTGCTTCAACATAATCTTTAAAAATTGATGGCCAAAAATAACCGTCTCGCAATATTTTTTGGGTTGTCTCAATCTTGAATAAATGACCACCAGAAGCCCCACTGTGACAGTCATTAGGAACAGACTCAGATGCCTTGTGAGTCAAGCAATGACACAAAATATTATCTACTCCTCGAGATACAAGGTATCGTCGATGATAAGGTAGTTTTTAGCCTGATGACATATATGTCGTTGATCATCTCTCGACAGATGATGGGTATCTTCAAGGTTTGAAGATAAATTAGAATGTCTCCATACCAGGGGTCCGAAGATGAGACAAGGAAGATATGTTCATACGCTTAATGAATTGTCTTGAAAAATGTCCTCATCTAGTTGAGGGAAGTCTGATATCAACTCGGCAAAAACTAGTGATTTCTTAGAGTTCGCCGAAGCAAAATCGAGATCAAATTCTTGCAAAATAACAATCCACTTATTGTATGTCCCCCCTATGATACGCCTGGTGATAACATATTGAAATGGATTGATATCCGCAACTACGGTAGTTTTGCAAAGTAATATATAATTATGTAATCTTTGAACTACATGTACGACGACCAAGGCTAGTTTCTCTACGTGATAGTATTTAAGTTCGGGCCGATTAGGTTTCGAATGAGAAAGTAGATAATGTGCTCATGGAGCTCATCGTCTTCCTGAAATAGAACCATACCAATTGTCCCTTCAGGCACGACAATATAAAGAAAATAGTCTCTACTGTAGTCTAGAGGCTTTAGTAGAGGTGTTGATACCAAATATTTTTTAAGAGCACCGAAGGATTCCTGGGCTCACTCATCCCATATAAACAAAGTGTCCTTCAAAAGACGCATGAAACCCTTAGTTAAATTTACATAGTTCACTATGAACTGACGCAGGAAATTAGCCTTCCCCTGTAAACTTTGAAGTTGTCGAATGTTGCACGGGGAGGCAATCGAAGTATTGCCTCAAGCTTCATAGGATCTACCATGATCCCATGCTCAAACACTAACAGTCGTAAAAGACGGCCATACCTAATGTAGAAGATGCACTTGTGATGGTTCAACTGAATGCGATAGGAATGACATCTCTCAAATACTAAGCGAAGGTGAGCGAAGTGATTTACTCTCTTGCCAGAGTGAGCAGCAAGATCATCTAGGTGAGCTTTGACAATATGCTTGAGATCATGAAAAGAAAAGATCATGGCACATTGGAAGGTTGGTCCGACATTTTTAAGGTCGAAAGACATTTTTTGGTATGAAAAATTACCCCAAGGGAAAATAAACGTCATCTTATGTTGATCCTTGGGTTTGATTTGAATTTAATTATACCTTGAAAATTCATCCATAAAAGAAAAGACTTCACTTCCCGTGCACTCGTCAGGAATCTGGTCAATGAAAGGAGTTGGGAAGTTATCTTTAGGACAAGCCTGTTTGATTTGAATTTAATTATACCTTGAAAATTCATCCATAAAAGAAAAGACTTCACTTCCCGTGCACTCGTCAGGAATCTGGTCAATGAAAGGAGTTGGGAAGTTATCTTTAGGACAAGCCTTGTTCAGGTCTCAAAAATCCATACATACGTAGATGGTTCCTTGTTTTTTATTTACGGGAATGAGGTTTGAAACCCATCCAGTCAAGGGAACAGGGTAGATGAAGCCAACATTAAGAAGCTTCTCTACCTCTTCCTTAATAGCAAGGGCCTTCCTAGGATTAATAGCCCTAAGACGTTGTCGAATAGGTTTAGCATCCAGATAGATTGTAATCTCATGTTTGACAATGTTGGGGTCAATCCCTGACATCTCTTCATACGAACAAGCAAATACATCACGAAATTCTTTGAAGAGGTCGGTGTAGATCTGAATTTCTTCAGGCGAACAATCCACACTGATATATATGTTCTCAATTTTGCCAGGAATATGAGAGATGTTGATCATGATGGTAGGAGAAATATTTACCATGTTTCCTTCGACATAAATACCACGCGTATCTAATGGAACCATAACGTGACTAATCATCTCACTCAAGGTAGATCTAAAGTCATCCTGTTCGATCCTAACAAACTCTGGGAGGAAGTAGGAGCGATGATGCATATCGTCCCAAGGCATATCAAGACCATACATGGCCTCTAAGATGGCTTCATCCGAAGGTAAAGTACCATCGAGGAAATCATGCAAACAAGATGATTGGACGACCCATACATGCTCCAGAATAGGATCCACCTCATCCGGTCGTGAGGAGGAAGGATTTGTGTCAATAATAGTGTTAATAATAGATTGATACACAACTTTTGTTGCTGACAGTGGCATTGCCATCTCAATGTGTGACTGACCTTCATATGACATAGTCGGGGATGGTAAGGTCCAAGGGTCGTTGAAATACAAAGAACAAAAAGGAACGAACCTCATCAACGACGAAGACTCACTAGAAATGGCATGAATGTGGTGAATTGGTGCCATGAAATCAAAGCTACCCGTGAGAGAGGAATACATTCCGACACCAACATCCTCAGTTTCCTACTGAGAATTTTCAATCACAGGGACCAAAGGTCCAACTAATGCATTAGGACTAGCGTGCACAAAGGACAATTGATCAATTGTCACTATTTTCCCTTCATGAGGAAAACATAAAGTGTGGAAAATGGACGACACGGCTGTTGTCATGGCATAAGTCCAATTACGCCCGAGGAGTAAATTACAGTCAAGGGGTGCATCAACCACCTCGACATCAACCTCCAATGTCTTCCCACCGAAATGGACTGGAAAAGCAGGAAGAATTATGTGGGGTCAAAACGAATTCCCATCAAATGTTGTCAACATAGTCATAGATTGGGATAGAGTCGGAGAGCCAATGGCTTTCTAATGGGTTAGGAACATCATGCATGTCGCAACACCTTCATCAATTATAGTGCATTTGATGGTAATTTTTGTGTACTCCACATGGATTTGAAAGGTCACATGGTAACGTAAGCGAGGCCTAACATCTGTGATGTCAAACTTGTTAACCTTTGAGCCACACAGGTCTAGAGCTCCTAATGTAGATAACAAGGCATTCCTCTGTGAAGGACATGTGTGGAGCACCTCCAAAGACGACATCACATAAGGGATTTGACCTAGATCTTCAACAATCGAATAGTTCTGGTTAGCTATGGCATTAGGATTGTGGGCAGAGCGCTTTAGTACTCCTTTCGGAACACGAGGCAAAGGTTCTGACTTTTCAATCTGCAAGGGTGTTTTCGAAGGAGGAGGAGACTCTCGAACTACAACAGTTTGTGAAGAACCATAATCATGAGATTGAGTGGCTACATCAATCTGAGATTTGACCATATTGACACATAGATGGCAACCTTCATGTGTCAAAGGGTTTTAACTCTCGCTCGATGCATATCTAGTGTTGGAGGTCCTCAAGGCCATGTGTTGATTATGTGGAAACAGATTTGTCAGCACAGCGGGAGGCTGCAATAAGAGCCTCGAGACTTCTTCGATTTTGGGACATAGGTGGGTAAGGTGATCATCTTTACAAAATTTACAAGGAAACTTCGCCTTCCATTTTTCTTTCTTGCCCTCACCAACATTATTATCCGTTCTATCATTGTTAGTGTTGTCCTTGGATTTATTATTATTTTTCCCACTCTTACGATTATTACCTCCTCCTTTCCTTTTATTTCCTTCTGGTTGCTTGTTACCATTTGGGTTGGCTGACAACTATACATAATGCACATCTGCCGACTAAGTGGGAGTGGAGGACGAAGTCGAAGCTTGTCCTGCTACAAGTTGAATTAGAGACAAATATTTCAATTGGTTTGTCACCAAATCTGTAGGCTTAGCATTTGCAGAGCCTATGATGCCATCAACATGAGGCCCAGGATTTTATCTAGGGTCATAGTTCGACTGCGACGTGTCAGGAAGAATTTCATACAACATCCCATATTCAACATATACGAGGTCCAATTGCTGGGCTTTGAAAATAATTTCTTCCTCATATGTTACTTTGGATGTAGAGATATCCTTCGAAATATAAGGCAATAAGGACTTAAGGAATCACTCCAAAAGAAACTTTGGAGGAATGTAGGCTTTGATCAAAATCTTCTGTCTATGCCACTCTTGGATATGGTCTGATATATGCATGGATTTATCTTTGCGAAGGGCCGACAAAAATTCTATGCCAACATCGTAACGAACTGGCAACTGAAAATGGTTGAGAAAGACCAAAACCATCTTATTAAAGTTTCTGTATGTTTCCTCGGTAGCTCAATATACCATTTCATGGAGACCCCCGTGAGGGTGCGTTGAAATAGCCCCAAACGAATAGAATCATCATTCAGGGAGTTAGACGAGCACTAAAGATGAAAAGTAGTGACATGATTACTTAGATCATCGCAAGTCTTACCTTCAAATTTTGGAATGTCTGAAGATAGCTTGGTGGGGACGTGAGGCCATAACGGATCGTGATGCATAGAGTCATTCATTAATTTTGACAAATCTGGCAAATTAAGCATGGCCAGAAAAGGGATTTGGGGTTGCGACGTCTGATCCCATGCTCCCAGGAAAGATTGGGGCGGAGGGATTGCAGGCCATCCAGGGTTCTGGTATATGTCATGGCCATGTTTGGTAGGATAATATCCTCCTCCAAATTGATTCATAAAAGGTTGTATGGGCACCATACCCGTGGAAGCGACATAATGAGGGTTATATACATTGCCCCCAACCGAAGGGGCTCCAGGATGGGGGTTTCCCATAGTGTGAAACTGACTCCCTCCGGATGGAACTCTGGTGGACAAAGGGGGATTCGCCATAATAAATGCATTTGTCGGAATCAACATGGAGGAAGAGGGGATAAAGGACGAAATATAGGAAGTGACTTGTCTGCTCGGTTGAGCACTCCATCCAAGAGCATTGAGACTAGGATTAGACCCAAAAGAAAGAGGAGGCCAACCTCCAACTGTAGGATTCATTTGGGGAATATGGCCTCCACCAAACAAGAGAGGAGCATATGGAGGAGTCATGCCCCCAGGTCCAAAACTAGGATTCACATTAGCCACTGTAATGAAGGATGAGAGTTGCAACATAATGTTGGGCATACCAAAAGAAAACGGATGAGATTTGCAACGTAATGTTGGGCATACCAAAAGAAAACGGATGAGAGTTGCAACGTAATGTTGGGCATACAAAAAGAAAACGGATGAGAGAATGAAGGCATTGACTGAGAATTATGACCCGATGTACCAAAAAGAGATCTGAAAGGGTTCATTCCTATGGGTCGAGTAGAACCCACAGGTTGGGTAGCACTAGAGGTGGGGATTTTCGACACCCCAATCGTCGAGTCTGAAGGAGTCAAAGGGATCCCACTAATCACATAAGATATAAGAGTCGAGGGACTCCCTGTGACATTCGGGTTTGAATCAATACTCATAACTAGATGATCACAAGTCTGGGAGGTGGAGATATATGTACCACGTTTATTAACTTTACACCTTTTAGAAGGAAAATTTGGTAAAGACTCAAGATGCGGTGGTAACTTTAACAAACGACGAGACTTGGAAGGAAGATGCTCTTGCTCCATGACGACTCAAGATTTGAGATATAAAAACAAATCCTAGGGCAAACTAATAATTAGAGAGCACACCAAAATAAATCAAAAAGGTCAATGCACACAAACAAGATATAGTGGTTGAAAAGGGACCTCCCTTACTAGAGTAGGTATGTCTAGCCCAAGAGGGGCATGAGACTCCCTTCAAAAGATTGGAGGTATCAAAATCAGTTATAAGGGCCCTCGTGGGCTTAACAATGTAGTCGGTCAGATCCCCCCGGAGAGGTAATCCTCCATAAAGGTGGTGTGTTATCTGACCCTTATCTAACTCATGGTACCTGTAGAATAACCCCTAAAAGTGGCTACCTATGTCAAGCAACTAAAGCCACCATGATATAACGAATGCATAGGTGAATAGTCATAATTCAATTCCACCTTATGGGCAAGGTAACAAAGCCCAAAATCTTGAAAGCACCGCCGCTCATAGAGGTAAAGGTACTAGCAAGACCCCCAAATACAAATAGATCCCTAGAAATATCTCTGACGCTAAGAAGGTATTAGAGGGCTATCTTTGCAACCAACATCGTGCGACCTCGTGCTTAACTCTAGTGTGAGCATAGCGTCCTGACATGACTAATTAGACAATGGATTTCACCACTCCCTGGTCAGACACATATGTTGAGTTTAATAGCCTTGGATACGTTTACTCACAAAATCCTATTCCAAGGCCCTATATCCTATGCTTGTTTGTGTACTCTGAAAAATAAATTCTAATCAATTTTAATTAATCAACCTTACTTTTAATGGCTTTGTTTACTCAAAAGATGTGGTCATGAAACTGATGATGTTATGACTCAACATATTAAAGAAATGAATATGAACATAAAGCTAAGTCCTAATATTCAATTCTCATAAGATGATAATATTTTCAAAATGCAACTTTCAATTCAACTCTGCAACTTCAAATAAGATGCAATCTTTCATATGTATCAATATCAATACTAAACAACCAAAAGATAAAATTCCATAATGAAAAATGTATATTCTTTTATTTTCAATATAAAAGGATGAAAATGCAAGGAATGAATAACAACTTGATATATAGACCCTACTGCAAGAAAAAAATACAAGCCAAGTAGGATACCAAGAAGCAAACACTCAGACCAAGATGCAAGGACAACCAATGAAAAATATGATGAGAAAGAAAAACCACCCGAAAATTCAAACATAAAAAGGTTTCCAATCACTATGCAAGCACTCAACAGTTAGGACAAAGACCCAAGAAGATGCAACAACCTTCAAAACTCACCCAACAAACACCAAACTCAGTAAGTAAGATAAAAAATTTGATGTACATGACTGTTTAAGGGAAACTCGCGTATGTACTCTCCCTATAGAAAGATAGCTCACATATGTGAGCGTATGTCAAGGGAAAACCTGCATATATGTATTAAAACACTACCAAGGAAATGAGAAGGCCAAGAAACTTAGATACAAAGTAAAAATAGGTTGTCAAGCAATCAGGCGACAAGGAAACTTAGGCTAATAGAGAGAAATCGAAGGAGAAAAACACTCCAAACCCCAAAATAGAAAATTCAATCCCCAATATGGTCGCCAATTCTTTTACGAGGAAAATCACTCTATGGCATGGAGTAAAACACAACAGACAGAATGACTGTAGAAATCAACTCTAATACCAAGTATGTTATATAAACAGAAATGCTAACAAGACAAGGTAAAGAGCCTACCTCATCTGGATGTTCGATGAAGACCACTATTGAGCACTCAACTCAAAGCTTTATACTTGCAAGTTGTCCTCAAAAACCAAGATACACAAGCATATGGTGATAATATATAGTGTTAGCACATCAATAGCATAACCCATTAATATTCATAACAAATACGCCCATGGAATAATAATTCAAATATTTGCAA
>CBVK0102249816.1:0-10591 GCA_900067695.1 Picea abies | reverse complement strand
ATGAGGATGATCGACAAGGTCGTGTTAGTGATTGGTCTGTGTCATTGTAGGGATGTTGTGAGAGGAGTCATTGAGCCTTGTTCTATATGGTGAGGTGGATTTTCCCTCATGATACCCATGATCAAGTCTATCTGCGGATTAGTAGGCTTTGATGTCACCAAGATGCCTTGGCAAGACATGATCCAGGATAATGAGTTCAGTCCTTTTAGGGATTTTAGCTTGGGGGTCCAAGAGAGGAGAGTGTGGTATGAGCATGGTGGTCACATGGTTATGATTGGAGGGGTGAAATGTCAACGTGATGGTTCCTCTCAGAGATTAGCTTGGGACCTTGGGACTGCAGTGCTTGACAATTTGACAACCACTACATATGAGATGGTCAGTTTTTGCTTTATGAAGTTTACTCTTGGGATGCTTAGGTTTGGTTGCTTAGAGGAGCGGTCCTATGAGGTGTTGACCAAGTTTGTGCAGCTTCTGATTGCCTGGCTTATTGGATGCAGTCAAGTGGATTCTTTTGTTAGCACCTGATAGATCAGGGCTATGAGTAGAGGGTGATTCACATCATACAGGTTAGTTTTGGACCCTGGTAACTTTACCCCTTATAGGTCAGTCCGAGAGAGGTTTGCATAGAGGAACTTTGTGGATGATGTGTTGAAAGATTTTCGAGACGATGCCTGGATGATTGTAAGATGATGGGGGTTCTAGAGTATTAGGGATTTCCCCTATCATACCTATATGTTAGGTGTCATTGATGCCCCTTTAGTTTGTGACCACGTAGACTTCTCCGAGATGTCTAATTTTAGAGTTGGTTTGGTTGACTTCGTTGAGATACATTGGTAGGATATGGTCCATGATAGTGGGGAAAATTATTTGAGGCATTACAACTTGTGGATGCAAGAGTGGAGAATGCAGTCTAGGCAGGAGGATCATATATTTATGATCAGGGTGGCACATTGTCAACATGATGGGTTCTTTCCGGTGATAGCATGGGACCCTAGGATTTTATTGGTTGACAGTTTGGAAGCTGGTACAAATGAGAGAGCTAGATGTTATTTTCAAGAGGCCCCTTGTTTTAGTACATTGCATGGAAATATTGTGGGCAGTAGATGCTCCACATATTTCAGATTGGTTTGGGACCTAAGGGTCATTATTAGTGTCAATTTGGTTTAGTTTGTTGCTCCTATGGGTGTGATGGCATTGCTTGAGGACAAGCAATCTTTGGGAAGGGATACATTGGAAGGATATGATCCTCAATAGTGGGGACGATCCTTTGAGGCATTATAGTTTGTGGTTGCAAGAGCGGAGGATGCAGTCTAGGAAGGAGGATCATATATTTATGATCAAAGTGGCGCAGTTTCAACATGATGGGTCCTTTCTGGTGATAGCATGGGACCTTGGGATTTTATGGGTAGACAGTTTGGCAGTTGGTACAGATTGGAGAGCCAGCTGTTACTTTCAGGAGGCCCCTTGTATTAGTACATTGTAGGGAAATATTGTCGACAGTAGGTGCTTCACATCTTTCATATTGGCTTGGGACCCATGGATCATTATTAACTTCAGTTTGGTTCAGTTTGTTGTTCCTATGGGTGTGATGGCATTGCTTGAGGACAAGCAATCTTTGGGAAGGGAGGACTGTCATTTCCCCATTTTTGGGTTCCCCTGTTTTGCAGTTGGAGATGACTTCTGAGGCTTGTTAGTGAAGAAAAAGGGAGCCATGGGGTTTATTTGATATCATTTAGTTGGGAGATGTTATGTTTCTAAAGTGACATTTAATTAAAAGATAATAAAGTAACTTTAGATTAATAGTCGCTAAACATTAGTAAAGTAACTTTAATCTTTAAGCGAAAGTTAAAAAGGGGGAATAAGAGTCATGTTTGATTTAGTAAAAAAGGGGAAAGTTCTATAAGAGCATGGAGGAAGAATAAAAGGAGGGGTAACACTTCACTTTGGTATTATGTTTTGGGTTGATCTCTTTGGAGTGTTCTTGTGAGCCAAGGTTTTCGTTAGGGTTTTAGAAAAACCCTTCCATTTTGGTTTGGTTTCGGTGGTGCAATATCCACCCTAGCTATACAAGGATGAGGATCAAGGTTACCAGGTACAAAGGGTAGGAGAAAGAAGGTTACCATGTACAAAGGTGTTCTTTCATTTTAAAATTGCACAACATTTATAAAACAAGTAACTAGATTATCAATAAGCATAGGGAAATGCCCCTTAGTAGGTAGTATTTAATGGAATAAGAGTAAATAGAATATGAAATGCAAGTCAAGTAACAATCCATAAATTGTGTACCTTCATGAAGGGTTATTTGGGAACATGGAAAATGATTCTTGAAATTCTTTTGTTCCTCCTCCCAACATTGAAAGGACTTAGACTATGGCTCTAGGGTTGAGAGGGAAGAAATATGTTTGGGAATATAATGGGGACTAGTTATACCATCACGTAGAGACATGTAGACCCATATAACATGCAATAAGAAATGACACTATTTTGGCGCTAGAGCCAGTGTTTACCATTGTTTGTTTTAGCTTAGGCAACTAAACATATAATATAATATAATACAATATGCAAAATATCACTACAAATCCGATTAACTATTCAATAAGCAACAAAATATACATCATAGAACCTACCATCACTAAGCATACCTAGTCAAAGCGGTCAAGAACCAAGCCATTCAACTTGTATGATAAACAAACGATAAGCATAAACTAAACACAATCACACATAAGGACACATATATCATTGGTTCTAACTAGACGGTAAAGATAATTAAACATTGTATTCTCATACAAAGAATAAGATATAGATCTCTCACTCGATTGCCAAACAATTAACAAATTTGGGTATAAATAGCCAAAACATTTCAAAACAATGAAACTTGATCACAACCACAATGCTTGGGTCCACAATATCACTGAAACTAATGCTATACAAATTTTACATTTAATATACAATTATACAACTCATCCTTAAAAAGTGTATATTTGTGATACAATCCAAAAAATAGGCCTATGGAGCTATGTGAAGAGTGATACAACCCTTAATAGTTGTCCAAGGGAATATACATATCCAAAACTAGGTTGAACATTATCTAATCAATTATCATAAATGTTTGCTTCGACCCAAAGCATGGGCTCATCATTTTCTGGCCCTAAATAATTATTTCGTCTCGAAGAGTGTTGGGCTCAACACTAAGTATTGAGATTTGGTTTTGGACATGTACACACCCTTCGACAAAATCCCATTGTGTGTTTATCAAGCACTGCATTACACTTTTGGTGCATATCTGCTTAGGCATTATTGCAATGCACTTTCTTTTTAAAGACGATGTGCACAATTGTATATTAAATGTAAAATAAGTGGTTTGTTGGTTTGGGTCAACCTATGGACCCAAGTAGTCTGATTTACGGTAATCAAGTTTCACATGTTAGATATTTTGGCTATTTATACTTGAGTTGTCAATGCTTTAGAAATGAAGCGAGAGCTTTGTATGTTCATCTCTGTATCAAACTGCTATTATGAATGATTTGTATTAGCTAGTTACAACCAACCATATATATGTCATTGAGTACGATTTCTTTGAATTTTATGCTTATCTTATGCTTATTGCACTAGTTGAATGACACAATTCTTACACACTTTCATTATGCATGCTTAGTGTTATATTCTATGATGCAAATTTAGTTCTTTATTGAACTTTCATTAGGCATGCTTAGTGTTCTTGCTATGATACAAATTTAGTTCTTTATTTAATTATTAGTTGGATTTGTAGTGATGTTTTGTTAATATTATGGTATCTTTGGGAGGTATGAACCTCCATTATGACCTATGACAAGATTAGAATCCTCCGGAAGGAAGTAAAGAATTGAAGGAAACCCTAGACAGGTTGTTATTCTATGATGCAAATTTAGTTCTTTATTGAACTTTCATTAGGCATGCTTAGTGTTCTTGCTATGATACAAATTTAGTTCTTTATTGAATTATTAATTGGATTTGTAGTGATGTTTTGCATACTATATTGTATATTTTGTTTAGGTGCCTTAGTCGAAGCATGCAATAGTGAACATATTTTCATTTGTCAAGATGTGAGTCATTTGATGGTCCACATTTAGGGATAGAAAAAGTTGAGCTTGGTTTTGGACATGTATACACCCTTGAGAAAAATCCCAATATTGAGGGTTGTATTGTGATTTGCAAACATGTTTTATGGATTGTATCACATTGCATGTGTTTTTTAAGGATGAAGCATGCATAATTGTATATTATGTAAAATATGTAAAGTGTTGGCTTAGGTAAACTCATGGACCTAAACAAGTGCTTTAGGGTGATCAAGTTGATTGGTTTGAGATGTTTTGGCTATTTATACTTGAAGTTATCAATGTTAAATGGCAATTGAGTGAGAGCTTTATATCTTCTTATTTATACCAAACTACAATAGTTAATGATCTTTATCAACTAGTTACAACCAACCATACATGTGTCCTTATGTGTGAATGCTTTGGGTTTTATGGTTATCTTTTGTTTATCGCACTAGTTGAATGGTCCAATTTTTGCACACTTTGATGTATGTATGTTTAGTGTTTCTCTATTATATGATCATGTAGAATTGTTTGTTTATTGAATAGTTAATTGGTTCATTTGTAGTGATCTTTTGTGTATTAAATTATATAATATATCTATTTGCTTATAAAGTCGAAACACACAACAATCAACATGCGTTTTGTTGTTGGGATAAAAGTCATTTGAATGTTGACATAAAGAGAATGTGTGCAAAAGTGAACACATAATTACATTGATGACAAAGTGAGACTACAACCACATAAAATAGAAGCAAATAAAATCATATTCCCAAGGATCTCACAATTTCATGGTTTTTGTTAAACTTGCTAGATATACATGTATTTATCTAATGATGTTTTATGTGGTGTGCTTTGTATACATTAACCTAAGTTCACAAAATACAAAAGAAGGTAAGAAGATGTGATCTTGCTCTATAAAATCGAGTCATAGGAAACAATAAGATCTATATCCAATGAAACTGATAATTGTTGTTAATGGTGGCTTGTTAGGTTGGTGGAAGTGGAGTTGTTACAATTTCATTAGGGTTCAACATTTTCTAATTATATGTTGTGTTGATGCTCATGCTCGTGTGTTTGTTAGTGCTTACATTCGTAGTTGAGGCTAGGTGCAAGTCTTGAGCGACTTTGGCGAAATAGATTTCCAATTCACGACCTCTTAATTGACAAGTGATTTTCATAACTTGTGAGACGTATCTACATCATTGAATATCTTAAGTTGGACAACCCACTTACCAATGATGGTGATGTTCGTTGTAGTCTAAATGCTCAATGAATTAGCCCTCTCTCAATAGCTTAAATTAACAAGAAGGAAAACCAACATTTTTGGCCTGAAATTCAACGAGAATAATATTATGTTGATGGAATTGCATATGTAAGGTGTTAAAATTGTTCAATTTTGACAAAGATTGTCTAACCAAATTTTGGTGAGAGTAAACCTAACAAAATAAAAAAACATAAAATGTTTAGCTCTCTTCCTTAAAAAACAAAAATTCTTATTTTCATATTTAAAAGAATGGAATTAAATATTAAGCCCATTATAATTTTCATTAATTAAAAATCTAAAAAAACTATACTTTAAAATATTAAAAAGAAAATATATGAAAATAAAAAATGAGTAAAATAATGATTTCGTTGCAACCAACTAGTTTCTAAAAGTAAACTAAAACGTGTTGGATGACCAATCTAGTTAAAAAAAGAAATTCGTTGGAACAAACAAAGACTTTTGTTTGACATCCATCAATGAGATTATTTATGACTCTTTACGCCGAACAAATCTGTCATGACACAACACAGACATTCAATTTCATTACCAACTACAATGATGGATTACTGACTTCTGCCACAAGCCTTCATGACACCCAACAACAACGTCCTTAAGAAGGGATCGAATCAATGCATACTACTTACTACACAGAGTGCATCTGTCCCCAAATGAAGACTGACTCAACGAAGACAGGTGAAGGATCTACTACCACAAGTTAAACAATTACTCTCGCTTTCTAACTCTCCATTCATGTGCTCTCATCAATACGGAAATGAGAGTTGGTACATCAACCAAAAAGAGAAAATATAAACTCCAGACTGTCTTCAGCTTGGGAGTGCTGCCGCGGCTTCTCAGGCGAGCAAAATGGATCGACGGGTCAGCGGCCAAACCACGTGCAATTCAGGGGAGAAACGGAGCAATGGAGATTCGAACCTCGACATTTCAATTTCCGATGCGGTCAGAGATAAGCTGAGGCTTATGAGAGACAGGATTGAGGAGGGAGATCCCGCCTCCAAGGTTGGTAATTGGGTTTTATTGATTTCTCATTGTTTTATTTCTGAAATTCAAGTGAACACACAATCTTAGTCTGTTGGTAAAAGTTCTGTTCAGTGAAGGAAATGTATCATACAATGTGAAGTTTTGCTTCAGTTGGTCTTCTACCACGCCAATCTTGATTAAATAGAAAACTTTATGAATTGTTCTTCTACCAACACCAATATTCTAGCACACTCGGCTTTCTGTTTTTGGCATGCCATTCGGATGGGTTAGGCACTTGGATTTTTATGCATCCCATTACGACGGGTTAGAGCACAATGAGACTAATGATAGACAGAAAGAGTCTTTTTAAACTCGATTATAAATCATTTAAAACAAAACTAGATTATAAAGCGTTGGTTAAGCTTTTTTCCACTGAATTTATCTATATAAATTTATATGAATCACTATTTTGTTGTTGTTCAAAATTCATTTCTGAATGTAGAAATGGATTCAGCATGCTGAGAACAACTCTCAGAACACTTGGATTTTACAAAAATAATCACTTGGATTTTACAAAAATAATCACTTAGAATCTTTAGTCTACATTAATTATAATCATTTAAAATACAAAAAGTGAATATGGTTATTTGGGCAATTATAATTGTTTTTATATATGATACAACAAAAATAAAAATACATTCCACCACTTCATTTGACCTCTTTATTTTTGTGGCCAAAATTCTTATATAATATCTTATCCTTTTATTTTAAGCATGCTTATTCTACAGGGATTTTTTTTTTTTTTAACAAGAATATGATACGAATTTATGTCTTTTGTTATATTTATTATTATTATTATCTCTAGTTTTTCTCAATCACTTTTTCATAGAGTATAATATGTACCACAGGAGATCATTGTGTGGTCAAATGGCAAGTTGTTGGAATCGTCTGTTTTATCATACAAGTTCCATTGAAATCTGCCTGAAGTTTGTTCGGAGGCAGCCTTAATAGATCTCCTTGGACCTGCTTTATGCTTTATTCTATTGCAAATTCGATACAAATATATCATACAGATCATGTTTAAAATTATTGGTTGGCTACTTAAAAGTAGCATGTTGAAGTACTAGGATCTTAAGCCTTTACCAAGTAATATGATTGCTAAAGGCAATGGCTTAGGAGGTTTGTAGTTTACTCTAATCTGCCATGCGTAAATAGATTGAAAATTGAAACCAAAACACTAGAGCAAACAAAAATGGAGGATATCAACCAATATCTTTTTAGAAACTTGAATTAAAGCACCTTTTTGAGATTAGTAATGTATTAATGTACAACTAAAAGGCAAAGGACCAGAAGAATAGTTCTCTTAACACATGTATAACCACACGCACAAGCATGTGGACTATCAAGGTTAGCTTGGCTATCTTTGCATTACTTGTTGACCTCTTTCCGTTGGCTTGTCAATGCTATGAACAGAACACTGTCATTATAGAGATATTTACATAAGTAAACACAGAAGAGAGCAACTATGTAAGTATAAGAGGAGATTGTTGGAGATGTACACATATTGTATATTCTATATTGCATGAGATTATATATAAATACAAAAATGATAGAGAGTGATCATCATTGACCAAGTTTACTATAAAATACAATGAAGTGGGTGAGTGATCATTATGAACAAGTCATACAAAAGGAACAAAAGACAAGTACTAAAGTACAAAAGAGAGAAAGTACAAATATAACATGTGTGAACACATCTACTAAACTATGTCTCATCAAATATTCCTCCCTGCTTAGAGGAAATCATCCCTGATTTTTGCTATAGATGGAGAAAGAGTTGCTGAAATCTTAATTGGGATAGCCACTTGGCTTGATTGGGTAAAGTGCCTTTGTGGCTCACCAAGTAAGTGGTGATCTCATGCTGCTTAGGAGAGCAGGTCTGGACATCAAGAAGTGTATCTTTAGGAAGAGGAGGTTGAAAATCAAGAATTGGGGCCTCTAGATTATTAAAGCTGCACATAACACACACACAAAAATTGCATAGATAGAAAAGCAACATATTACTTGATTATTAATATGTGTAAATGTACATATAATGTCTCATAAGAGAGAGAAGTCCTATACAGCTAGTCCTGTACAACCACCTTATTAGATTAAGACATTACTTTACTTAATATTATTTATGATATCTGACTTTATTAACTGAAGACACTTAACTTTTTTAAACACCTAACACTGAATTACTAAACTATATATTGATACATTATCATATGACCATCATACTAAGCTAACTCTACACCCTCCCTTAATGGTCACATGAAAAATTGATGCTTACCTCAAAATACAAACCTATTTGGACTAAGCGTTTTGTAAGTGATGTCTGCAGCCTTCCTATTAGTTGTGCAATCAATCAACCATTGAAATGATGATAATGGAAGTCTACCTGCTGAAAATTCTCCAAACTGCCATCCTTAATCTCACACCCTGATGTCTCCTTTACACACCCCAAGGCCCTCTCAAAAGCACCCCTAGAAACAGATTTACTGTGTTACAACAAAATCTTGTACCCCCATATGATGTAAAGTCCTAAGCATCAAGGGGCTAGTCTTGTGAAACTCAGGAAGGCTACCCATTGTCACCACAATAGCTCTTCCTCTCATTTTTGGTGGGCTCTTCTCCAACTCAAGGGGGCCTTCCCCAAAGGTAGGATTGTTAAGGCTATAGAGTGGAGGCACAAGGTGATTTAGTGAAGAGTAAGCCTAAGAAAAATAAATGGATGTAGTTTAAGGGAAGAATGAGTGGTGTGAGAAGGAAAGATGAAGGTAGAAACACCAACACCAAGTGACTAATCACACCTTGGGCAAAAGGATTCAAGGAAGCATAGATCGAAGAGGGAAAGTGAAAATATAAGGCAATAGGGGCTGCTATGCATGCCACAAATCAGCTTTAGCTTGCTGATGTTTATCATAGAAAATTACCTTGGAAGGCTAGAGGTGCCATACTTAAGTATTGCCATGAAAGTGAGGTTATGTTAATCTAGCAAAAAATAGATTTATTAAATGGTAGGCTAACATAACAACAATAGCAATAAGAAGGATAACATGCTCACATTACTCTATCCAAATGAAGCATGGTTCATTACAAGGCAATCACAACATACTACAAGGGTTTCCTAATACAAAAATAAGCATATGAAAATAAAACGCACAATGAAAGCCTCATATAAAAAATGGTATTATACCCTAGAAAACTGTGCCATGTAACTACCTCAACAACCCAACAAATAATATAATATCTCCATGTGAAGTGTGCCCTAGGAAGAAGTGCCAAGGTGGTTAAAACTCATCAATGCCCATGCCAAAACCATGTGTTGTTTCTCAATACCATCAACAAATCCTGCAAAACCATGTGCACAAGAGAGAGTGTGCCATATAGAAGAGTGCCAACCTCCCCAACAATAAAATAATCACGAATTCCTTGGAAACTATGCCGAAGAGGGGAGCGCTTCATAATAAATCCTCAAATAACCTCCAAATAACCCCTTCAAGTGTGAACAACCACCAAGTGAAGTAATGTGCTCAAGCAATTAACCTCCAAGTTAATCAAATGGATAAATTTAACTGTTGAATAGTTAAATCAACCTCAACATGTGTACACAAAGGTTAATGCTTAGTTAAAATTAGTGCAACTTCCCAATAGTCACCAACTGATGCCATGGCATTGATAAGATGAGCACATGGCTCCATTGGTCGTATGACTATACTTAGCAATTTCATTTTCATATGCTAAGTAGAGTAGGGAAGGAGAAATAAGCTCTCTATTATGAGCATTAGATTTCATTTATGTTCCTTTGGCATTGTTGGCTTATGCCTTTTATCTTAATAAATTCAATTATGGTCTATGTAATGGACTATATGGACATTGTATATGGTGTTTAGGGATGTGGATATGTAATGGACTATATGGACATTGTATATGGTGTTTAGGGATGTGGATATCTATCCATCCCGCCACATGGTTTTCTTTCAATTGCTTGGAAAGTTTCTCAATAGGTATCATCAGAGATTTTGGATTTATGATTCACTCTTATTCAAAGAGCACATGCCCCCAAGTTGGAGCCAAATGTTATCCCTTCATATGTCATGAGCATGGTATTCAAAATTGGTTGACTTGGACTCAGACTTGGCTAAGTTGATCGAACCAACCCCAAACTGGCCGACTCGACCGTTTTGTTGACTCAACAGGTCGGTTTGGTACTGAACCAGTTGAGTCA
>CBVK0102249815.1:0-10966 GCA_900067695.1 Picea abies | reverse complement strand
AACATTGGGATCATCATCATGCTAATTCGACCTTGCCTTGGTATCATCACTAAAGTGGCGCATTAGCATTGATTCCTTGAGTTAACTGAAGACTAGTTGACTAGTTAACTCAACTAGGTGGCATTTCACTCCCGTAACTCCCTGAGAGACTAGAATAGGTGGCAGTTCACTCCCATAACTGCCTGAGAGACTAGAATAGGTGGTAGTTCACTCCCGTAACTACTGGCGTGTGTCCAGATCACTCTAGACCACCACTATGGCGACTTGGTTCACCACAAGTCGAACTCATTGAGTTATACATAGTATATCATGTGTAAATTATTCATTATTCAGAACGGTTAATGAGAATTATTTCCATTCTTTTTCTCCTTCTTCTTCTTTTTCAAATTCTCTCTGCAAATGTGTGTATCATTGTTTAGCTAGATCTATTGTGTGCAGGTCAACACATTTACATTTCCTATTCCATCTAAGGTTTCTTCATCCTATAGCTCTCATGGAAGATAGTACACTTAGATCGATACATAAGTTGTTGTGGAGTCTTCCTTTTTTGAATTGAACTTATTCCTCCAAAAACACAGGTGTAGACCTATTGAGTTGAAAAAATATGGCTCATTTTTATCCTTGATGCTTACAAATATTGTTATAGAAAATCCCTTGGATCCAAGTTCTAGGTCTACCTATCCTTTTATTCTCCATCTTGAGTTGATCCACTAGATCAAGGCTTTATCTAAGGGCCAAGCCACCATGAATTTCCCTACCATGGTTTGATCTTTCATGTATTATATGTAACTATCTACTTCAAAGGAGGTAACTTTATATCTCAAATTTTCTATCATTTTAGCAAAGCACCCTCCAAATGATTCTTGTATTATCTAGTTAGATTTGGAGTTTTGGTAATACCCATTAGTATATTTTCCTTGATGTATGCTCGTTGTACCTTATTTTCTTATACCCCGTTTCCTTTGATTTATTGGTTTTTCTTAATAAAAAATCCAAATCCTTGGATGAAGGTAATTCCATAATTCCATAAGACACTATAGTTACATTATCTCTAAGTCCATCATTATTACTAAGCAAAAACTATCATACCTTACATTGCCTCCTCACCAACTGACCCTAATGCACTCAAAGTTATTTCCTTCATTGTTTCCCCTCATCAATAATTTTTCCCTTAGCATGAAGAAATCTCTAGCATGGGATAATTATTGTTTGGCCCTCAATATATTAAAAAGATTCATCCTTGGGAGGTGAAATGAGGATTTCTTGGTCACATAAAAGGTGTTCAAAGTCAAAGTAAAGAAGCCTTGTCCACCCCATATGAAATGTTTTTTTCTCTTTCTAGATGGATTATATGCACTATAATTTGCAATCAATTCATTATAATCCCTACGATGGCCATTTTTGAGTTCCTTTCCACAACCATGCACTTCCATTTTGTTATGAAAATAGGGTTCTGAGTTGGTAGTTAGGAGAATGTTATGTTGAAGATTCTTGTCTCATTGTCGAAGAATCACTAAATGTTGAATACTTAATGAAATTAATATAGCCCAATGTTGATTGAGATTCCATAGATTGGGTTGACGAGAAGACCCTCTTTTTTAGAATACTTGGAAATAAATACTAAAAGGGGCATATATAATATTGCCTAAACACCCCATACTTTTCTTGGATTAATCTAACATGTTATGTATGTGTAGAGTAGTAATCAAAGACACGTATTCCTCTATCTTCAAGTCAGAGATATCCATTTCTTTAGTGGACCCTCTGTTCCAACCATAGATGTGATTTGCGCGCCTTCTCCTACTAAGAAAATGGGTCTTTTTATATTTATGTGTAGGGTGTGGTTTTGTGTGGATTGTTGATTTCATGCAATCTTGTTTGATCCCACAATGCCCACACTAAGCTCTCGGATGCAGGAAATGGCCACAACATGGATTTTATGTGATTACAATTGTTATAGGATTCTC
The DNA here is from genome assembly GCA_900067695.1 of Picea abies. NCBI lineage: Eukaryota > Viridiplantae > Streptophyta > Pinopsida > Pinales > Pinaceae > Picea > Picea abies. The sequence goes on along the minus strand of CBVK0102249815.1, from coordinate 8,999 downwards.
AACAAGTTGTAACCACAAATGCTTGTTTGTTATGTTGTAGGCACATAACAATTAACTACAAATGTTTGTCACAATGTATAAATTCAATGTGTCATTCTTTATATTGTTAAGGAGGTAAATGCCACTATTTATTTGTTGTTAAATTTAGTGATGGAAGCTAGTTAATTGTTATTAAAAATAATGAGGTTTATTTAAGAGAAGGATTTGATGAGGTAGAGTTGGTGCTCAGGTGCATTCCTTTACAGTTAAGGTTTCCTCTGCAACAAGGGTTTGCCCTAGCCATCATCCTTGTCCCTTGTTGTTGGTGCATCGTTGTTTGGAGGTGTTCTGAGAGTGGTTTGTTGATGGTCATGGTTGATTTCTCATTTGTTGTGAGTCGTTCTTTTTTCTAAAGCAACATGGGTGGGCATTGGTGTGGGAAGATTTGCCAAAAGGGCTAAATTTATCCCAAGTCTCGACTCGAGGCACTCTGTGGCAAGTGAGAACTCTATCATTTTGTTGGAGCGTGGTCTAATCGATAAGTTTTTAGGCCTTTGGCCCAGTCCTTGGTTACTGGTGGAATGGATTTCCAAGAATTGGCTTGAGCAAGATCCCTTTGCTTTTTTTGTGGGAAAGGTTTTTTTATATTTCTTTTTAAAACCATTGAAGATCGTGACCTTGTCTTTATTGTTGGCCCTTACTTCATGGGTTCCAAGGGATTGTTTTTTTCCCCCCTAGACCCTCGATTTCAACCCAAACTTGGAGATCTCTTTTGCTCTTGTTTGGATTAGACTTTCGCCCCTCCCTCTTATTTTCTAGGGTGAATTAAACTTTAATGCTATTGGAAATAAATTGGGTAATTTTATAACCCATTCTGAACCAAAGGGAAACATTTACACATACGTCAAAATATGTGTGGACATAGATTTTTCAAGGGGTTTCCAGAGGCACTTCATCTCAATCTGGATGGTTGGAGTCATCTTCAGGCCCTTGACTATGAGCATGTTTCTTTCAAATGTAACTTTTTCCATGAATATGGGAACTTTGCCAAAAGTTGTCCCAAAGCTCAAGAAACTCAACCATTGTAGAATAATGTGGATCAGGATTCAAACATGTTTTAAGAAAACATAAGAAGCAACAACCCATGGGCTCTCAACCTGGTCATAGGTCTAAGATCACCCATCTATTACCTCAAATAGTAGATTTCAAGCTTTGGAATCTCGTGAGGTAGAAACAGAGGGCACTGTGGAGGAAGATCCTAAGCAAATCACCCTAGAGAACAAATCTAAGCAATCATTAAAAGATCGAAAGAAATAAAAAAACTTAGCTAAAGGAAATGAGGCCTTGCTCAGGAGTAGCGCTTATTTGCTTATGAAGGATCTAATTCCATAACATGTGGATAGGCCTCCAAATGGGGATTCAACTACTCCCCATGAAAATACTTCAGTGGGTGAGGAGATTGGTGATTCATGGGAGGGAGAAGATCCTAAATCTCCCTCCTTCACATAAATTTTAAAGAAGAATCCACGTCCTTCTCCCCCTTTAACAAGACGAAGGAAATTAAACAAAAATCGTAGAGAGAAAGAAGCAAAATTAGGAATATTAGGGGTCTCTCAGTGAACATTGGATAACATCATATATAGTGATGGGATAATTTGGCACGTTTGTTAATTATGTTTTGCTTCTGCATTTTCTTACGTAATCAATTTGTAAGGTTATATTCTTGATATCGGGGAGTAGTAAGCTTGAATCTAGGGAAGTCTTCGGCTTGATTTAAAAAACCAACATGGAAATTTTGGTTCTTTTTTACCATAGTATAGCTAGCAAACTGATGATTATGAAGATTGTACTTTGTTGTTAGCTTCGGCATGACTTTTTTAATATATATATCCCCCTTTTTCTATTTAAAAAAATTGGTGACAGAAGCTAGAGCCATGTCCACCACCATGTGTATAATAGATTTGATGTGTTTTATAAAGATATATTTCGCTTTTGATACCAAATTTTCAAATTGTTTGGTTTTAGATATCTACTTTTATGTATTGGTAACCGTTTTTTCTATTGAGAAAATAAATATGTGATTATAATGTGATATTTCATCAAAATTGTGTTCAAAGAACATTCTAGTGCTTGCTTGAGATCGTAGAAAATGAATTGCAATAAAAAGTAACATAGCACCGAGAAAGTTCAAAGATAGCCATGTTTTACTAGAATGAACTAGATTAGTTTATGTCATATATTTTAGGCATTTTTATTTCTATATATTTCTCATTCTTATGGTGTATTGTTACACATCTGAGGGCAATTGCTAGTTAATATAACTTCTAAAATGGAGAAGGAAGAACGTTTCGTTTGATATTTAATATTTAAAATTTTAAAAAATATATATTATGAGGTATAAGATGGCCCATGCTATCTAACAATGGAGAAAAATAATAAATAACAAACATGTATATATATATAATCTAACAATGGAGAAAAATAATAAATAACAAACATGTATATATATATATATATATATATATATATATAAGTAGAACCTGTCAATTGGGTTTAGCTCGGGTGGTTGGGAGGAATGATTGTTATCTTCTCCACCCAGGTTCAATTCATGCAAGTGACATGTTGAGCTCTTAACAAGTACATTATTGTAATGGCTTTGAGCCATGTTATTGATTGGCCTTGTGCCCTCAAGATTCTAGAGTTTACTTTAGGTATCATCCTCAAAATAAGGCAAAGTACTTAAGGGTTTTTTCATCTATAAATATAAATATAAAGGGGAAATAGATACGATGAATGAATATAATAGATTTGGAAAAAAAACTTAAATATACAATTAAATAAATAAATATTTATAAACTATAAAAAATAAAAATGATACCCAGGAGGAGAATTTAAAATAATAATTTATAATAAATAAAACAACTAAAGAACAAAAAAGAATTAATAATATAAATGAATTAATAATAAAACAATTTATAGGAGGAGGGACAAATAATAAATTTAATAGGGTTCAAAAAGAAGGGGAAAATGAATTAATAATAAAATAATTTAAAGGAGGAGAGATAAATAATAATTTTAATGGGGTTGAGAAAGGTTAGGAAAAGGAAATAATCATATGGAGAGAAAGGGGATAAAAAGATGATTGGAAATCAAATTAAATTAATGACAACTTTGGTGGATGATAAGTTGTTAAATTTTTTTTATCACCATCTTATCCAATAAATACTCCACGATACATAATCCTTTTATGCTCGTAGTTATTCTTTTTGCCAAATTAATAAGGCATTTTGTTTTATCCTCTTCTCAAAAATAAAAATTAAGAATCCTTCTTTTATTTCTTTATTAGAGTTGAAAGTTCATTCTCTTACAATTGTGACATCATTCATCAAATTTCTCAGATCTTAATAAAAAAGAATAAGATTTTCTTTAAATTTTATAAGACACTATTTATTTAGAAGCATCAAAGATAAAGCTAATCCTCTAATTTGTCAAGGTGTTTATCAAATTTCTTATTCTTTTAGCAATTCACACATTAGTTAAAGTGACTACTTTATCTTAACCCACTTCAATGAGCATATAACCAATACTTTTCATAATCACTTTACTAAATCTATGATTGCATAGCATTACCATGACACTAGGCATCTGATTTGCTTTGATTAGAATAAAGTCATAGCCCTAGCCCCCTACCACTCAACTCACATTATTAGAGAAGTCTTAAAAACTTAAAGGCAACCCAACAACTTTAATCATGAAGATGGCTATAAACTTAGTCATTCTTGGTAGTCTATCATCCCTTGAATTTATCATTAATTTAATTTAAGTTCTAATCCTTTTTTTTAATAAGATTGAGTATATTTTGTATTAAAAAATTGTTGCACACTGGTTGACATAATGATACATATATATGGTCACTGTTCAAAAAAACTTCTTGGAATTTGTCCAAAATTTGAAGTTTACTTACTATAGAGACAAAAGAATCATTTGCAACATATTTTGGATAGTTACTACTAGTATAGATTCTAAAAAAACCTCCTAATATCAAGCCAGAAAACAATCTTCCCCGATCTATGTGTTGGCCTGAAAGTTTTGGTCCACATTCAACATTTCCACATCCTCCTTTTTTTTTGTTGGAAAAATCAACAACTAGGTCGAGCTCGTACTCGTGTGACACGGGGTCGATTCCAACCACTACCACTATAACCTTCGGCCATGCACATGCCGCCCCACAAGTGACACACAAGGTAAGCCGAGGTTCAAATTGGTGACCTCGCATAACGAAGTGCCTTAGCAATGTACTCCATCAATGATTGTTCTACACCTAGGGGGTACATCCTCCTATTGTTGATACATATTCTCATATTCTTTAGCCTCGTTCATTGCATACCTAATTGACAACCTAGTGTTTGAATTAGTTGAAGTAGTATTTCTGACCAAACTCACAACTAATTGTCAAAGAGAAACACACTCAACTTGAAGTTCTTCAATTTGTCTCCTTTGATGTGTAGGGTTTTCAGGATGAAGGCATATTCAAAGCTTCTAGCTTATTCCTACGAATGCATCCTACCAATAATTGAGAAAATTGAGTTCATGTTATGAGTGATATAATCTTCATGCATTCCCAGAGCTATGTGAATGTCAATGGTCTTACATAGTGGGCATCTCCGAGGATGCTCGTGATCCATACTGAAAACACTACATAACACTTGTAAAAATACCTTACCCCTGCCCACAACTAACACTATAGCATAACCATAAATTGGTTCGCTTTCCAACATTCCCTCATAAAAGATAGAACAAAGCAGAAGACTTGAGAGAGGATGACTAACCTTTTGTTGTTCTACACAGAGAGGGAAGGATCCAAAGGGCTTCAAGAGGAGAAAATAAGTTCCAAACCTATTAAATTTACTCTTTGCGTCCATCTCTTCTCATTTAAGTTGTTATTATTATAAATTCCCTTATTCTCTTCCAGGTATTTTATCAATAACAAATTATTATTATGATGATAGTGTTCGTCTCCGTTCATTGAGACCAACTTTCATTTTAGATCTTAAGAAAACATGGCAAGGAATCAATTTGTTTACGTTATAATTTATTTCTATGCTCGAAGAGATTGGAGAGAATTTTTCCTAAATCTCCATAGTTTTGATGAGTTAACAAGTTAGGAAGGTTGGTAGTATCATAAAGATGACAAATTCTTTCATCCCATGACTTTTTAGGAATTGTCCAATGCATTGTTTCACTATGGAGCTCGTGAGAGCTTGCTCTTATTTTAGCAATGTTGATTTTCTTCTTTATGCTAGGTATAACAAAATATACTTTTGATAGATTAGGGTTGATGATCTCTTCATAGTATCTTAATTTTCTCTTATCCCCCCCCCCTTTTTTTGGCTAATGTATCTGTGACTTGCGGGATTAGCATGTGGTCTAAGAAACTGCGACCCAGGGGCATATAAGCCATCAAAATCACTCGAGAATCGCACTTGGCCTGGGCCACACCAACCCTTCACATGGATGGATTTTAAGTGTCTCCTCCTAGCCACTGCGGAGTTTTGAACTTGGGTTGCATATAGAACGAGGCCCCTCGAATTATCCCCCAATTCTTTATCATACCACAATTTCCCCCTAAATTTAGACATGATAGTATTTTTAGTGGTATCCATACTTTGCAAAGTGACATTCTTCTCTATTATTTAATGATTAGCCAAAACTTGACATCTTTAAATTATCCTCCCTTGCATAGCTTTTATTTCTCATAGTTTTCAAACATATGTTTTATTGTATATTTAAATAATTTCTTTCCCAAACCTATTATATTTATTCATTATATATTAATAATTATTACAATAATAATCTATTTTTGAGGTCACGACCAAACCAGACACTAAATTGGTGTATGAGACCCCCTTGTTTGTGGGACAAGGGACCCCCTCCATGCAACGATTTGACTGCTAAAGTCTACGGAGGTATACATACCCTACCCCCCTCTAGATTTGAACATGTGACCTCCAAGGAGGAAACACATAGATTTGAACATGTGACCTCCAAGGAGGAAACACATATTCTTGACCATTAGGCCCACTTTTCTATATGTGTGTGTGTGTGTGTGTGTGTGTGTGTTTTAATGGATCTATATTCTTTTTTGTGTATTTATTAGTAATAAATAAGCTAAATTCACCCATTCCACTAGTTCTATTAATACATAATCATGTCATAGTTTAAACCTTTTACGAATTGGTATTTCTTTGGCCACTCAAAATAATGGGAAGGGAAATTGACATCTTTGACCTAAAATATGGTAAGAATAATTTTGAATTGATGGAATTGTAAACATTAGAGGCTAACATTGCACGATTCGGTTGCGATAAAGCTATTTAAGGGTGTCAAGTCCATTTTTGCATTAAAAGAAACACTTTGATCAATCCAAAATTGTTTGACTCTATTTTGACGATGAAAAACAAAACAAAAAAAGATCAAAATCATACAACATTTAACCTTCTTTCATAATTACTTTTCATTTACATATATTTTATTTACTATTTTTTTGTTGCCTGACACGAGAGCCGTACCTAATAATATTTGTTCTTTCTAATTTTAGATATTAGATATGCTCATTCCTCTCCCTGTTTTAAAAGTATATTAATATTAAATTATTATTTGTTTATTTATATTTTTAACAAGAACTCTTTGATATATTTGTATTAAACAAAAAGTTGTAGCAATTGCTTGCAGCAAAATTGCATGACAAGTTTGATTGCCTATATCTATATAATAAAAATAAGCTTGAGTCCTGCTAGAAAATGTTCAATTCAAGCATCTTTGCATACAAGATTTCTAGAAAGAACTTAATTGTATAAATTCTGCAAAAAGTCTCTAAAGGCCTTATTATCCCACAAACATATGCAATTAATTGGTAGTGGATTTGATATCATCTTCATCTGTTGCTTCAATTATTACGTCTTTTCCATTATTTTATACACTAAACCATCTTTGCCTTGATTGATTTCCAGAAGTTCTTTTATCACATAGGGGCTAACCTGATTTCGTTGAGATAATTTTGAATAATATTACATGGAGTCTCACATTCCTTTTCGAGTTTGCTAATATGCCTCTTTTGTCGAACCAAAATGACCATGACAATGTCCAATTGAGTTGTTATGTTTGTTTCATTATCTCACAATTTCCTAGAAAGCAATAAGATCGAGGCACTATTACCCTCAATTTTACCATCCTACCTTCGAACAATGTACCAAAATTCATTCCTCGGTCTTTGAAAACTCTATTGAACATGCAACTATGAGGAATCCATTGAGGGAAGGGAAGAGGAAAGGCCCCAAATGCATGGATGAAAATTTCAGACACTTGCTTATGGGAGCAAGGCAGCAAGGAAAAATACCCCCTCCTGCACAAGATTCGAAAAAGTGGTAGGCTCATATCAAATTCCCCACATAACATAATTGGTCGACCTTCATGAAGCCATACCAATTCACCAGAGCCGAGATGGGAAAACCCCACATCTAATAACACCCTCCAAGAAAAATAAGCCACCAAACAATTGAGATTGTAAATAGAACAAGCCCCTTTGACTAAGAAACTCAAAGCAGAAATGCATAAAAATTATTGCTTACCCAGGGGAGAATAGGAGCAGGGACTATAATTCCTTAGTTCTACCAAACCCTTGAGCGGGAAATTAACAGGACACTAAGATGAGAACCACACCAAAGACAATAATGTTGTTGAGTCAATGTCAATCCCACCACTCACTTCCCTAAACCAAAGGCCAACATACTAGAATATGTGAAAATTCACATCACTTCCCTAAACCAAAGGCCAACATACTAGAATATGTGAAAATTCACAACTGAATCCATATTCTTAATCCCACCTCAACTGTGTGAGTAGAGGCTTAATCATTTATTATTGTAGTAGAGCCATGAACTCTCATAATTGCCATATACGAGGGGAGCGATATGAAAGCCATTACATCACCCCATAGTTTATAACTTGAGACTTGTACTTTGCATAAAGAACCAAGTGTCCCTTCGAATTGACATTTAGTGTGTGGATATGTGCCTTCATGGGATTGGTTGGAAATGTGTTTTTCCATTTAGAACTACGATCCCTCTTTTTCTTGTGTAGCCTTGTTTACATAATAGTTCACTCTTCGATTGTTATCTCAAAGCACATGCAAAAATCTCACTTTCGAGATGTGGGCTAAAGCTCGTCGAATTTTAATAAACACCAATGCTAATCCAAAATCCATGGGGTTTGTGTCTAGAACCATATGTCAAATGACATTCTTCGAATCCCCAACCACAATCAAATTTTTAATATTTAGAGAAGCACCGAGCCTTAGTCCTTGCAAGATAGAATAAGCCTCAACAAGCTTATTAGAAAGAATTCCTAAACTCCATGCATAGGAACATTCATTCTTCCCTCCTAGATTAATGAGAACCCTATAATTATTTAACTAAAATCTATTATTTGATAATACTATAAAAATATTTTAATAGGTGTTGTCTAGTTGTTCTATGAAATGGCTTTTTTCATCGGAATCCGATGATATAAATTTACATGAATCACTATTTTTTGTTGTTCAAAATCCATTTCTGAATGTAGAAATGGATTCAACATGCGGAAAAACCTCTAGGGCACTCGGATTATACAAAAATAATCACTCAAATCTACGAATCTAACAATTTCTCGCTAGATTTCGAGTGAATGTCGCCGAAAATAATTATCATTTCGTAGAACGTTTAGCCTAAAACATTTTAATATTCCATTAAATCTTCTTTATCAATAATGTTATATTATTATCATTCTATTTAAATCGAATAACTACTTCTCTTCCTATCTACTTAATCTTTCTATTACTATTTTTTAATATTTACATGGAATGACTACTTTTCTTCTTATCTACTTAATCTTCCTATTTTTTTTCAATCTTTCTATTATTTCTTTTAAATATTTACACATAATGACTACTTTTCTTCCTATTTACTTAATCTTCCTTTTTTTTT
>CBVK0102249804.1:0-12997 GCA_900067695.1 Picea abies | reverse complement strand
AGCAAGATGTATTTTACTGGAAAATATGATGGCCCTAGTATTGAAGAATACGTATAGGAGAGGAAGTTAGCATGGCAAGAGAACTGGAAAATGATGATACCCCTTCTTTTCCAAGACAATGCTAAGATATGGTGGCAATCACTGGACTTTTCCAAGATGATGGCAATTTACGATGAAGAATTTGAAAAAACACTTTTAGATAGATGGTCTTATGTTCACAAAAAAAATATAGAGAGCACCAAGGGTTTATATGGAAACTCTGTATTACAGGTGCATGGTTGTATTCACAAATAAAATATCATTGTTTCTATTAATCCTAGTTGCCAACAAAATTTTATCAATGCTTAGTCGGTTAATAGATTGAAAGTTTAGGCAAAGAATATGCAAAGCACACAGGTTGAGAGTAACAATATTCAAGTTTTTAAAGATTTGAAGCTCACCATGGACAAATATGTATTACATTCTAATTTTTGTGCCATTGATATGAATGATGTGGATGGTATTATTGGATATCCTTGGATGGCTACAATTAGTACAATGAATATTAATGTGGAAAATAATTTTGTGAAGCTTTGGTATAAGAAAAATAAAACTACATTACAGGATGTGTCCCTTTGTAAGAATGATGGGTCCACGGAGGCAAGCAAAGTAGTTATTGGAGAATCCAAAGTTGAATCAGAGGCAAAGTCTACAAAAGGACATGAAGCAAAGGCTCGGGAAGGACAACATAAAGAAGCCAAGGAGATCATTGACTCAAAGGAACATCATATTGCATAGTTGAAAAAAAAAAGATCAATTCCTAAAGTTGTTGTATATCACCATCCACACCATATAGAGAAAAAACAGTCACCAAGGCAGGGGCGTGCACATAAACACACTTATTATGAACCAGTGTGGCACTAGAAAGGAAACCGATCAAGAAGTGCAGGGAGGAATATTGGCACCGTAGGACGATATTGTGATAGAGCAACAATCCCATGGAATCAAAGGCATGATAAGGATCAAAATTGGGGTGGCAAGGTGGTATTTGGACATCATGTTCATCTTCCATTAGGATGGATGGATGGTCGTACTTGGTACCAATTGGCTGCATTGCTTAGCCGGTCATATTGTATAGTTTTTTCCCATGTTTCAAGGACGAAACATGCAAAGGGGGAAGGAATGTAGTATACCTAAGGAGGTAATATGGGTTACTTAGGGAGGTACCCAAGGGGATTGTGTTTATGTATTATTGTGCATGGAGGCCAATAAAGCCCATGTAATAGTGTGAACACAATAAAGGTGAGAAGGTTTACTAGAAGGTTCCACCTACTAGAATATTCCTTCTTTATAATGTTCCTAGGAGATAGAGAGTGTTATATAAAGAAGTTTAAACAATGTATTGGAGCATGGTGAAGTATATTGTTATTGTAACAGGAAAGGATTGCTTGAGGAGTGCATTCCTTCCATGAAGAATAATATATGGTGTTACCCTACCTCAAGGGTTTTTTCTATTTCTTGTGTTGAGTATTTTGGTGTTACCCTACCTCAAGGGTTTTTTCTATTTCTTGTGTTGAGTATTTTATGTGGATGATTTGAGTTATTTCTAAAGTTACATTTTCATATTTATTGTGGAACATAACACACCCTGCAATAACACAAGTTATACACTAAGTTGGAGAAGTGCTCATTTGGCATGTAAAGAATTTGATGTTTAGCATACATCACGGATGAGTGTGGCATGCATGTGGATTTGGCCAAGATGCAAATCATCCAAAATTGGTTGGTCGCGAAGACACTAATGGAGCTCCACAACTTCTTGGGCCTCACCCACTTTTACCATAGGTTCGTGTTGGGGCTCTCTCATATTACTTGGTCCTTGAGCCAAATAACCAGGGGTGCAGCCAAGGACAATATTCTTTGGACCAAGGCACATCAAAAAGAGTTTGAGGATGAGAAGCATCATATCTACATGGCACAAGTCCTAATTCTACCAAATTTACAACAACTACACAAAATAGAGAGAGACACCACATATTATGGCATCGATGCACGCAACATGAAAATCAAGAGTCCTATCACATCAAGACACTCTCTAATGCAGGTTGTAAATAACCCACCTATGACAAAGAGATTTACCCCATTATTTAAGTTCATCATTAACGGAAGCATTATATTATGGGAAAGGACACAATCATCCACAATGCCATAGGTGTCTGTAATTTATGTAGATGTGGTGCAAGTTGTAGAACAACTGCCATCATAATATGTTCATGTATCTTCAACAATCCCCCCCCCGAACATCAAGTGCAATAAGGGAATCACCAATAAATTTGCACATTGCCTTGTCTGACATCTGGTTGTGGCACTAACCATGATCCTCAATTCTTATGGACACGAGATTTAAGAGTGGCCACCACTATACAACATTGATCCCAACTTCCTTGCTACATGCCATACACTATCCCAAGTAAACAAGTTCCATACTTTCAACTCTACAATGTACTTCTATGCCATAAGGGACATCTGTATGTTCCTTCAAGTGAGTGTGAGAAAATGATTGGGGGGTCACATTATACTCAGGTGGCAGGAAATATTGGCATGGAGAAGATGGTGGTAGTGTTGCAAAAGTACTTCTACTAGCCAAAGACCTATCAAGACACCAACTTACATATTATATCATACAATACATATTGTTTCATTGATAAACCTACAACTAAGAAGCAAGGTTTGTACATACATATTCCCACTCTAGTTAAGCCTTGGGAATTAGTGTCCATGGATTTGATGTCAAGTATTCCTTCAACCAAGCATGGTAATGATTGTGCTTTTGTGCTTGTTGATTGGTTCTTCAAGATGGCAATTTTGTCACCTTACAAGAAGAGTGCCACAAAGTCATTGTTAAGCTCTTCTTCAAGCATGTTTGGTTTCTTCTTAGGTTGCTAAAGGTTGTTGTTTTTATAGGAACAATAGGTTCATGAGTATCTTTTGGTGCCATATTTGGTCTGTGATGGACACCAAACTAACCAAATTTACTGCCTTGCATGCCTAGATTGATGGATAGACAAAGATAGTAAACATGATGATTGTATATGTATTAGGAATGTATAATTCCATGTATCCATATACATGGGATAAAGCCTTCCTTATATTTAGCATAACTACAATAGAACTCTTAAAAATTCGATTAGCCACAACTCCTTTCAGGTGTGCCTAGGGTTCCAACCATGGGCCCCAATTGATGTAACTCTTATTTATCACATCAGCATGGGAAGAGTTCTCCCATGCTCAAAAATAGGCATAAAGAGTAAAAAAATAAATTAAGTGGATTCGACACATGCAACAATAAGTTCATGATATTCTATAGAAAGCAAATTCTAAGTACAAGCAATGATGCAATTAGCATCGAGTTCCACACAAGTTTTAGGTTGGTGACAAAGTATGGTTTATTTTTCATAAGAGAGACTCATAGACCCATGGAGGAATCTTGACCACTCTAATATGGGCATTACACTATCATGAAGGTTATGGAAAATAACACGTTTGACTTGAATCTTCCACCCTTTCTTGGATTACACATAGTCTTTAATGTGGAGATACATAATCTATACTTTACACCTCTAATACATACCTCACAAGTGATAGGGAACTTGAACAATATAGAGCTCATCAAGAAAGATGTAATTGAATTGATCATGGATACCAAGATGAAGAGCACCTGCCAATGAGACATGTAACTTTATCAAATTCTCAACACAAGGTAGTTTCTTCACCAAGGTGAGTAGTTTACCATAAATATTTAGATCCAATAGAAGTTTCCCCATCTGGTACATTAACTTGACATAATGGGGACCACTGCTTCTTAAATTGGAAGGACTTATCTAGTTGGCCAACTAGGGACTTCTAAAAAATGGCCCTGATATTGGTAGTTTTTGAGTCATATTTTCCCAATGCATCTTTTAGGACTTTCCCGTGCATTTTTGGGGGAAGTTATGCTCAAATCATAAGGATTCAACTCAATCTTTGAATGTTCTTTCAAATGAGCTAAAGAAGACCCACAATAGATCATTGAGTGAAAAGGCTATGATCTTGACAAAGCTCCCCCTTTTATCAAGCAACCCGAATTCACTCGATTCAACATTCCTACTCAACCCTAATCATGCCAGGGTCATGGTTCTTTCATTTTAGGGTTTGCGCTTCTTAGGTTTGTTTGGAAGTATTATAAATGAAGTGTCAACCTCTTGTTATGAGATTTTAGGGAATGAGTGTAGTCATTGCATATCTTCTATGAAGATAATATACCAATATTCTAGTCATTTTGTATTGCTATGTGTATTGCAATGTTTTTCCCCAATCATCAATAGAATTTGTTTTTCACTGTGATACTTTATTTTCAATACTATATTTGTGATCTGTCAACAATATTGCATGTTCTTTCATTTCATTCCCAATCCAATCCAAATCAAACTCGAACATAATTCATCTTGGCCATAGGAGCGAAAGTTTATGTGTAGTCAATACCTTCATGTTAGAAAAAACCATTTTTTACCAATTGAGCCTTATGTCTCTTAACAACACCATCCAAAGTAAACTTGTTCTTATAGACCCATTTTCACTTCACCACATTATTCCCCTTTGGATAAGGAACCAATTCCCAAGTATTATTTTCAACGAAGAGTTATATTCTTTAGTCATGGAAATCTCCCATTCTAGTTTATCATGCACATCTGCATGTGTGTGATTGATCACATGTATCCAACACACACATCATGAGTGCAACATTGCCTTATTGTTTCTAGCTACAGGTTGTACTTGAATCAATCACATCACTCACACCAATACCAACAACCACAATGGTCTTTATTACCCACTAAAGGCAACAGATATCCCTTGCAGGATATTTTTCTATGATGTGCTCACTATGAATAGAATTATCCATATTGTCAAAAAACTCAATTCATCATTAGAAAACATACCATAAATCTATGTTGAAAGTGTGAAGTCATAAGTCAATTTTAGAGTCTCCTATACCTCGATTTAATTTTGATTTGGAACATCATGAGAAGAAGATATCAAGAGAGTAGATTCTATAGTCTTCTCATGAATGATGGCATCCTATTGATTGACATCCTCCTACTTAGTTAGTTCAAACAAATGATAGATTTGGTTTCTTAGGAATAACCCAAATCCATGATGCATGGATGACTCTTAGGATCAAACTTCTTCCTCTTTCCATATAAACTATTATCCTACATGATGCATCCAAAGTCTCTAAAATGTCCAATTGATGGTTTCCTTCAACTTCATTTCTCAAGAAGAGATACATCCTACACCACTATGGTCAAAACCCATCATAATGTAATTTGAGCAAGCAATAGCTTCTCTCCCAAATCAAGGGAACATTCATTTTTCTTGAAGTAAGCATATTTCCATTGAGCATGAGCTTTTTGTGGTCATCTTTGGGGTTATGAACAACATTTTTGGAAAACTACCAAAATGCTTTGCTTTTCAACAAAGTTAGGCTTATGTCCTATGCCCACATGCCGTAACTATGCCCATTGAGAATAACATACTCCTTCAAACCCATATTACCTTGCAACACTTTGATTCAAACTTCGCAAGTCCAAAATACAAGTCGTCCCTTTATAGATATTTGACATTTAATAGTGCACACTCCATCTACAACCTTCTTGTAATGCGACAACCTCGAGCGTGCCTTGCATCAATTAGAACCAAGCTATGACCTTGAAACTCTGGGCTCTAATACTATGATAGAAATCATATGTGCATTGTAGAATAAAAAAAAAAATAGATCCTAAGAAGATATTGTGGTGTTTAGAAACATCGTTATAACATTATAACATAGTCATAGCAAATATCACCATCACATGATTTACTTCAACACTTATTCTCAACATATGAGCTCATCTATTATACTTGTAGGTTACTTGAGTACAACACCAGTCTTCCATAAATAATGTTGATAGGATCAAATTTGTTCACCCTAAAATATGGTTGATTAGGTCAAATTTTATCACCAAAGGTGGCCCCACTCTATTAGCAAGTGACCATTATTCCAACCTTTTTAACTTGGGTTTACACATTCAAACACATGATAGATTGTATGCAAGTACACATATTTCAGTGGATCATGAAATTCTACAAGACTTTTGAGAAAATAAATTTGAGGATAACAGAGGCACCAATGTTAGAGTTGTTGAATTTTGATAAATTAATCTAGGTGGAGTATGATGTCATTGGAGTGGTTGTTAATCCCTTAGTGGAAAACCGAAGCAAGGTGGCACACACACAGTAAATAAAATGGATCATTGAAGATTGTGCTACCCATTTTTGAGAACCACTAGTGATTTCTAAACATAGTTATTACTCATAACATATATTTCGAGAAGGTAGTTGGGATTTTACATTAGTGGCACAAGTAGTGCTTAGCTACCTAGGGTTTTAAATAAGTATCATCACCTATGAGCGACTGATATAAATGTAAAGGCCTTGAACTTTTTTGAGGTTAGAGATGTTAGAGAAATATTAGATGTTGTTGAATGTTCTAGATATGGGTACTATTTCTCTCTAGGGTTGTAGATAAAGACCTAGAGACTTGTTGTAGATATTACACACTCAACTAATAATTTTATTTCCTAATTTTGCTAGTCTAATGTCGAGGGCGTTATCCATAGATGAGAATATTCCTTCTTGAAAATATTCCCTACAAAATAGGGCACCTACGATAAAATAGGGTGCCTTTCCTCTTTAGTTTTGACTTAGTTAGACTAATGGATGCAACTCATGCATGAAAACCTCAGTTTTTATCACCAACAGTTGTATGTTCACCTAGTTTTCTCACCAGGAGAGCGCATATCACATGCATGTGGCCATGAGGGTTTATATATTGTGCATGCATGTGTTTCTCTCACCTATGTTAGCTCTCTGTAAACTTCATTTCGCTGAGAAATGAATGACAGAGGCAACCTACAAACCAACTTTGAGACCCGAAACTAGCCTTTTGGACCTGGAGAGGGCTCGAGAGAGAGACATTATCTCGGTATAGGATATGGATTTAAGTGGTCAGCTAGATTTAACACCTTTGAATGATAAGTTTTGGTTCTATTGGCCAAAGAGTGTAAAACCTCAGGCTATGGAGTCGATTTAAGAAAACGATATAAACAAATAACTCGGTGACTGAACTTGAGAGGATAAAGGCTAAGTAAGAAACAGTTTTCAGTTTAAAATCATTGTGTGTGGAGAGGGAAAAACACATGAAGAAACTCGGAGCACCGCTAAGGATGAATTCAGAGTTAACTTAGAGGAAAGACGGTTTATCTAAATGGCGTGAATCCCAGGGCATTACGCAGCAAAACCCAGGTTCGAAATTACGTTCCTATTCAGACATAAATAGATATGAATAAAGAATACAGGAAGTATGTATGCAAAGAAAGGAAAAATAGATATGAATAAAGAATACAGGAAGTATGTATGCAAAGAAAGGAAAACATACATTCAACCGCTACAATTAGAATCTTTTCATCAAAGCTTCAGGACCTTTATATTAAATTCCAATTGAGCTCAAACTACATTCAATAATCATTGTCTACACTAGTTTTTCCAACCAACCCGACTTACATTGAAAAGATAAAATATATAGGCAAGGGCACCACTTGGAATGCCCTTCTCTCTAGCTATTGTCCCTAGAATTTAGGAAACTAACTTCCCTCTGTCAAAATGACCTTTCACATGACATCTTTCAAGAAATAGAAACTAACTGTATTTGGTTGCATCATAACCACTTGTCCTTGCCATGGGGATTCATTTATAAACAAGGTATCTTCATGGGGAGAGTGATGTGTCGATGCCTTCCTTCGATAGGGTATCTAAATGATCAAGTGCTCTGTCAGACTCCCTCCATCTACTGTAATGGCCTTGATTTCTGCAACGCGCTCATTTGTTGGGGTGCGTATGTAGCGAGTGACTGTTGACTATCACAGTCATTACCAAAATGAAAAAACCATCTAAAGGTGATGCATTCTTCAAAAATGTCGAGATTTGTGCCACGTTTGAGAATACAAGAATGCACTCTATTAATCATGTTTCTTCTGGGCGCTGGCAAGAGATGCATGGAATTTTCCCCTTGGCTACTTCACGTTCTCTGAAGTGCTTCACATTCCTTTCTTCTGACATCCTGTCTGTTTCGTGCAGTTGTACAATTGTATCTTGCACATCTCTAAGATGTCTCTTGAGCCACATCATGTTTCCTTCACGACCTTGTGATTTTGACACTTCAAGCTGGGTCTTCATTGCTAACTATCGTCTTAGTTTCGTGTTTTCCTGGTAAATCTCGACGATAGAGAGCTTCACTTGCTTCATCTGCTGAGATGGCTCTTGGACATCTGTGCCTCTGTAGTTTGTCCTCCTCATTCTACTCCAGCTTTATTAACTTGTACCTTCGACTGGTTCTAGCTGAATAGCGTGCATAAGTAATTCTTCAGCATCCAATCTTGCATGCAGTTCGCTCGGGACTCGGGTTTCCCCAGCTTCCTTGTTCTTCTTTGGCCTGCCCCTTCTCCAGGGTATTTTATTTTGGGGGGACAGTGCTTCCAACGTCTTTCTTTCCTGCGCAGCCTCTTCCACTCTAGCCTCTGCGCGGTGCAATATTACCCTTTTTCATGGGTAGAGGGAAATATCTTTTTGGATCCTTGGGGATGCCCACTATGAGCAAGAACAAATCCCAGTTGCTTCCCAACTGTCTTAATTCCTTAACTACCAACAATTTAATCAATGAGACATCAGAGAGTTTCCTTTTCGATTGATCCACTTTTGCATGGGTGTTGTCTGCCATATCTCGATGGTTCTGGTGTAAGAAAAAGGGTAGATTTAATGGTATCCTTCCTATGAAGTGCATCAATAATATAATGTGATTTGAATGTATCCTGTCGAACCTCCCTTCACAGGTGAAATATTTCCTAATAACTCCAAGTAGTTTCCAAAAAGGTTCCTGCAAATATCTACTCGGAACTCTAGTCTCGACTTTCCCAACTAAACAATCTCACTTGATGAAGTCTTCATAGCACTACAAATCCAAGGGCATGCCTTTAAACCACCTTTCACCGTACAGAGGGATCTTTGTTGTGATTGACAGAGTTTCCTTAGTCACCTGGAAAATGACACCCAAGATCATCGCACGGAATCTGTCAAAACTGAGTGTGAACTTCTCAGCTAGTCTCATATTATCCTTGAATTTTCCTGCAAAAAGATATGCACTTGAATTGTTCGAAGGATGCTCTGACCTCCGAATCTTCATTGATCAACATCAAGTTTTGGGGCTTGGGCCTAGTGCTTATGCTACTTCACGTTCCCTTCCTTATGCTTTGAGAGGTCTCCATGGCACAACGCGTATATGTCATGCGCACAGTGGATTTGGCATGGGCTCAAGGCAGTAATATTGATGATCCTGGGATTGCGAGAAGACTATAAACAATGCATAAGATTGACTAGTGAATAGAATGCATGCATAACATCCAGAATTTGTAACAGAGCGGGTGGGAGGTGGAATCATGCCAGGGAACACTGAATTCATGGTGACTGGATGTTTCGAAGCGAAATGAATATTTTTCGTATCACATTCGTGCGACGAGTACACTTTGGGGCATGTAAAGTACAGCTGATAAGGGTTGCAGGGCATATGTGATACGATCACCATGATTTTTCATTCTTTTAGCCCTCATAATGAGTCGATGATGGTCATTGCACTTGCCGATGTGACGCCTATTTAACAAGTTGCCTCGACCCTCTACACGTAAAAATTCCTTTCTGATAAGACCTGACTTTTTGGGAGAAGACTCATACCATTTACACTTGTTTTGACTCTGACATCCCTTCCTGAATCCAAGGGCCAACCGACCACTTGCTGACATCGACCCCTTTGTTGTTCGATACTTGAATTCACGTGCTTTAACACACAGACCACAACTCGACTAAGACTGACTCTGACTAAACACAAAAAATGATGGTGCTAACATAATCCTCCATACTTAGTTGATTTTCAATATTTTCACCATGGGTTCACACCCATTCTTCACCTACTCTTTATTCTCCTTCGTGCTCCCATCTCCACGATGTCTTGATACTTAGTCACTTTTTAGGATCTCTTTTGTTGATGTTGCAAGTGAGGTGTCCTCCATGTGGGCATATTCTTCACTTTATATATGACATGGAATTGATATGTGTCCTAACACGTGGCATCTACAAATCCTCTTGTTACAACCATAACGTGGACTCCCTCTGAAGTGGCACTCATATAACAGGGCACGTGGTACTGATGAGGTTTCTACCATGGCACTGGCAAGGTCGAATTAGCCCACCAGGCATCACACCCAAATATTTTTTTCTTAGCAGTTGATCTCCATAGATCACTGGTTAGGATTTAACTATCTCTGAATCCATAGTTCTTCACCACAAAATTTAACTCCTTGCACAGGGTTCCATACAAGCTTGTTTTCATTTAAACCATGTAACTCCATCCTTTCTTTATATATATATCGAATGTCACCATTCACGTCAGCCTGAGATCTATAGTGATATTTGTCTGGCTTTCCCTTGCTCCACTTCCCTTAATCTTGTGCAACCCCAAATATATTTCAGGCAAAAACATATTTGTTCTTAAATTAGTGTAAATGCACAGATCTCTTTCAGAATTTCAACAATGTACAATTTTCTTTGCACTGAAAGACTCCTCAACATACCTGGGTATTTTCTACTTCCTCTATATTGATCGATTTATAGACTATTTCCAACAATGTCCTCATGCAACAAATTTTTTTGTCCCATGGTGAAGTAATTAATCTCCAAAGAGAATCTCGATCATGTAGCAAGATCTTAAGGTCTGGTGATGTAACCTATAGATCTGATACCAATTTTTCATGCCCCTAGCCTCCAACACCCTAGTTTGGGAATGCTACTTACCACCATAATTACCTCTAAGATGCTTTGAGGCCTATATATAACATACCCAACCACCAGCACGCTCGGTCGCGCTACTCCAAGATCTCATCTCAAGAACCAAGTTCAAATTTTTAATCCAAAAACAAACTTCTTGATCCAAGAATGAATTTCTGATAACCATTGATTTTTAACAAAACCTGAAAGACATGGAATAACCATTCATGAAATAATCAAGATTCATGCTAGACTTAAAATAATGCTTAATCATGCCATGCAAAACCATAACCAGGAAGCAACAACATTAAAGATACATATTTCAAAGATAATAAATTAATACACAGCGGAAATAAATATACAAGCAAGGAAACCATGATAGAGAGAACTTATCTTAACAAAATCAATCACCAACTAGATGCAGAGCAAGGAAATTCCTTCCAACCATAGACATTATTGTTCATTCACTCTCAACAACAATTTCACCCTCGTTCCAAGGCTATGAATCCATGAGGACGGGTCCTATGCCAAATATAAAACACAGTAGTTAGCTAATAGGCTCTCATATTTTCCCAACCACACAACAATCTTAATTACCAGTCCTCTTTCCCCTTCAGCCTACGCAACCTAAAGAAATGAACCCCTTTCTCTTCCATGTAGTCTGTCAGGATGTTCCATTTCTCTCTAGGGCTCCAGTTCTACTAGTTAAGAAATATCCATGTTGGAAACTCCAAGGATTCTTAGTTGTGGGCAGTTGTTTCAAAACTACCATCAATATCATGCACATAGGCATCCATTCCCTCTTAGAATTATCAACAATTCCTCATATCCATCTAGAAATGGATATCTACCTCCAGCCATTAGTTTCCATGCCCAAACCAAGAGCACACTAATGAACAAGAGAGAATAAGATGATTGGTTGAATGATTAACTCTTCCAAATGAAGGAACAGCCAAGAACCACCCCCAAATATCCTACATTCAGGATTTATATAATTGCAAGAACCAATAACCACATGGCATCCCCAATAATCTCATGTAACCACTTCTCCCAACTAAAACCAAGATGGGTGAATAAGAATAATAAAAATACTTAGCCCCTTTAGCCCCCTCTCTCATGGAATCATATCCCCCTATCTCTTGTCCTTTCCTGTCTTGCATCCAATGATGTATTTTATTAATATATATATAGAATTATTACATTCCCTAGGCACTCTGGCTCCTTTTCAACTTACTGGCTCACCACCCTAAGTCACAATTACATAATACATTGTATTTCATAGGGACCAAAAATGAAGGTGTTACAAAAACTTGGAGGTCATTTAGAAGACCTCTCAAGGTACTTGTGGTTCAAATTTAAGCTTCTGGGTCATTATACTTTCAGAGATATACCTTGTGGAAGATAGGGTTTGTTGACTAGTCCTATAACTAGTCACAAACATGTGTTATGGGTAAAACAATCATATTTTCTTCAGCGAGGATCTAAATTATGTGAGACCTATTGCATTTGAAAGAGGATTGTCCATAGTATTTATGGTAGAAATTTCAGGTTTAGGTATTAAATATTGGACACGTGGCATTATGTACAAGTTCACAACCTATCGATAATAAGCAATTTTCTAGTGGATTTAACTCTAATAGTGGAGTTAATTACGACGGGGGTCCTAAATTCAAATTTCCCAAGATTTAATTAAAGAATTTTGATGAAATAGAGGTCTTTACCTCGATGAATCAAATAGAGAAATATTTTGAACCTCATAATATTATGTATGATAAAAAAAGGATTCACATAGAAACATTGAACTTTGAGATAAAACAATATCAATGGTATAAATGGGTAGTTAAAAGGAAGCCCCCTCTTTATCATTATACTTGTGGTTTATTTACAAGAGACTTAGAATCATAATATGGGAAAGTGTGGGAACATGACTACTTCAGTCAATTGATAAGAATTAAGCACTTAGGTGATATTGGATGTTATAATTTAGAATTCCAAGTATTGGCCACAAGGGTGGATGACATAAGTGATGAACATTTGGTGGAAGCTTACATGGGTGGATTAAAACAAGACA
>CBVK0102249790.1:0-10441 GCA_900067695.1 Picea abies | reverse complement strand
ACATTCACTCTAGTGTCCCTTTTCAAGGGAAGATCTCTAATCAACCCAACCCGATGGGTTGTATGCCTCCAAATCCTCCATGGCAGAATCTGTCAGGACTCTCCACTTACATGCAAACTACCGACGGACCTATTGGTATACCAATGGGAATTCCTCCCCAAAGTCATCAGTATCCTCACATGAATAGACTGTTTCCTTTCTTAGCCACTTTCAATTTACCTAACTTGTCTAGAATCTTGAATGATCCTATATTACACTCCCCCCATTGGCCTGTTATACTAGCCAAATTATCGTCTGACATTCCCGAGTTTGATGGTCGACCGGGAGAAGACCCAGACAATCATGTTATGACCTTTCACCTTTGGTGTTCATCCAACTCTTTGATGGACGACTCCATTCGATTAAGCCTCTTCCAACGAACTCTCACGGGTTCATCCACAAAGTGGTACATAGAATTACCACGAGGATTGTTCAATGACATCAACACCCTCGCCATGGAGTTTGTCACACATTACCAATTGCCAATCCATTATGAGACAGGAACCGAGTTTTTGAGTTCCTTTAAGAAATCTTTTGCCACTCACATTTTCGATCACATTCATGAGTGGAGACGGAGGAAGTGCCTGATCAAATCAACCTTCCTGATTAGTTATTGGATGAATGGTTCAACAAATCATTCATCAGTAAAATGGCTTGTGATATTTCCATGGGTGGAGTTGTCACTAAAGAGCAGGCGATAAGTCACGCTCAATACCTAGATCTTGTTTATTCACAAATGAGCACTCTTTACGACTTGATACCTGATGCTTCTCGCCCTTCTACCACCACTACCTCAACAACCCCAACAACTTCTCATGTTGTTGATGGTGTGATTAGACCCTTCCATGATGACGTTAAATCCACGTCGGCCACTTACACCAATCCCAAATCTACTACTTCTAATGTTCAAAGTGCTCCAACTCCTAGTCCTTTCACCGAAAAAACTTCCAAGGTTAATTCAGTTCAGTCTTCCCCTG
This sequence comes from Picea abies, assembly GCA_900067695.1. Classification (NCBI taxonomy): domain Eukaryota; kingdom Viridiplantae; phylum Streptophyta; class Pinopsida; order Pinales; family Pinaceae; genus Picea; species Picea abies. The sequence continues at coordinate 9,425 of CBVK0102249790.1, read as the reverse complement.
CAGAAAAAAAAAATCTAAATAAGGAAAGTGTAAGAAAAAGGAGGATAAAAATAATAATCCACAATCTGATATACCCAAGACATAATCTATTGATGACAAGGATAAGTGTAAACCTCGATATCCTTTCCTTATATGTGGTGATGATCACTACACAAAAGATTTTCCAAGATGTGTTGAGGTCACTAAGGCTTGATCAAAATCAACCTTCCTGATCAGTTATTGGCTGAATGGTTCACCAAATCATTCATCAGTAAAATCGCACGTGATATTTCCATGGGTGGATTTGTCATTGAAGAGCAGGCGATTAGTCGCGCTCAGTACCTAGATCTCTTTTATTTTCAAACAAACACTCTTTACGATTTGATCCCTGACAGTCCTCACCCTTCGACCACAACTACCTCAAAAATCCCAACAGCTTCTCATGTTGCTGATGGTGTGATTGACACCTTCCATGTTGATGCTAAATCCACGTTGGCCACTCACACCAATCCCAAATCTACTGCTTCTAATGTTCAAAGTGCTCTGACTCCTACTCCTTCCATTGACAAAACTTCCAGGTTAATTCAGTTCAATCTACCCCTTTCGGAAAAAGAAAATCTAAAAAAGGAAAGGGTAAGAACAAGGAGGATAAAAATAATAATCCGCAATCTGATAAAACCAAGACACAATCTGTTGATGATAAGGATAAGTGTAAACCTTGATATCCTTGCCTTATCTGTGGTGATGATCACTACATGAAATATTGTCCAAGACGTGCTAAGGTCACTAAGTTCTTTCAGGGGACCGGGACGCCTCCCACACCTGTTGTTTTGTCACAACCTTTCCCTTCTCAACAGCAGGACCAATTGGTCATTCATGACCAACCCTCTCCTTCCACCACTTTGTATGTCCTTATGTGTACTGGTAATTCTACCAAGAATGACGTTGCAATCACCACTCGGGCCAAAGAATATTCTCCTTTAAAGGAGAAAGTTGACGTTTTACCACCTTCATTGGTTCAACCACCTCCCTCAACTTCACCTCCCAATGTTCCTCTTCATCTTGAATGACCGGGTCCCGATACAGTTCTCCGCCCTCCTCCAAAGGGCGTTGTTTGGAAGTATGCCTTTAATCTTCACGTGCGTGCTACTCAAAAATACAACATTGTAGAAGACCTTGCACAAAGACCCTCTGCGATGTCAGCTCTTGAAGTCCTTCAAAGTTGTCCTGCTTAATGGAAGGCACTGTTAAAGGCCATTGGTGGAATTGATTCCACAGATACAAAATTGATAATCTTTGACTTAGAAGACAACATTCCAAGGCTACCTCCTTAGTTAGCGTTTCAGATTCAAGTTGTTTTTTAGAACAAGAATATTTGTAGAATCGTTATTGATGAGGGTGACTCGACGTGTGTTATGTCAGTTACTTGTTGGAAATCCATTGGCTCTCCCCTCCTCACCGAATTACACAATACACTTAAGGCTTTCAATGGTTCTGGTTTTAAACCCTACGGTGTTCTTCCCTCATTGTCTATTATGTTGGAAGGCAAATCGGTTGACATTGAGGTCAAGGTGTTTGATGCGCCTCTTGACTATAACCTCTTACTTGGCTGTAGTTGGATTGATTCCATGTGTTTCGTCATGTCCACCCTTTTTTGTGTGTTATGTTTCCCACATCAAGGAAAATTCGTTACGGTTGACCAACTGGCCTTTTTCAATTCCAATTCTCGTACTAGCAATGTACCCTTTATCTCTGAGACACCTCCTATTTACGAGAATGTTGGTGTGGGTATTCTCAAAGATTCAACTTTCATGGGAACCTTCCCAATACCACCACCCGATGTTCCATCTCCTTTTGTCACCTCAATCAACATGATTTCCACCTCTATTCGCGAAACCCACACATCTCATGACCCGTGGATGGTACTTGATATTGGTGATTATCTTTGCTATGGAAAACAAATTCCCTTAAGTCCAATTGAATCTGCTTATCAATTCCCTTTTGATCATCATTCCATTATCTTCCTAGAACAACACACCATAGAGAGTTACCAACAGATTCCGACTCCGTTGACCATTGTTATCATTTCCTCTGTTCCCGAGTCATCCCACAATGTGCTATATGAAGGGAACCTCAATAATATATCACCCACCATTCCTCTTTACATATCTATTAAACCTGGAGTCATAAAAAATGTTCACATCGGAGCCTCGTGTTCCGTTGATGAGGCTGTCACTTATAAAGCCATTTTTCAATAATTTCGTGTTGTTTTCGCTTGGAGCTAGGAAGAGATGTTGAGTATTGACCCCTATATCATTGTGCATGAAATTAAGACCTACCTGGACACTAAACATGTCCGACAAAGACTTTTCCCAGTCCATCCTCATAAATTTGATGCTATCAAGCTCGAAGTTGAAAAAATTCTTAAGGCTGGCTTTATCTACCCTGTGGTTTTAACCGATTGGGTATCCAATCTAGTTTCGATCAATAAGAAACAAGGCATGATCCCTATATGTGTATATTATAGGAATATCAATAAATCTTGTCCTAAGGAAAATTATCCAACCCCCATTCGTTGACCAGATCGTTGACAATTGTGCTGGGAGAGAAATATTTTCCTTAATGGACAGTTTCTCCGACTATAATCAGATTAATATTTTTCCCATGTATCAACACAAGACTTCTTTCATTTGTCCTTGGGGTACCTTTGCCTACCGGAAACTGTCTTTTAGTTTGAAGAACATTGGTGTGACTTTTCAGCTTGCCATGCCTTATGCTTTTCATGATATCAAGCATATCGTACAACCATATCTCTATGATCTACCGACGCATTCCATGCGCCGCCAAGATCACCCAGCCCATCTCCGAGCCATTTTCCTTCATTTTCATTGCTATCATATATGTTTGAACCCACACAAATGTTTTTTTTGTGTGGATTCTGACTGACTTCTGGGTTTTATTGTGTCACTTCATGGAATTAGGGTAGACCGTTTGAAGGTTGAGGGTATCCTTAATCTACCTCCTACTTTCACACTATGCCAGTTTCAAATTTTGCAAGGGAAATTTTTTTTTTTGCATCAATTCATTCCCTATTATGTCGAGTTAACATAGGGTTTTACTCGACTGTTGAAGAAAGGTTACAATTTAGTATTGGACGAAATCGCCAATAAATCCTTTTAAGCTTTAAAACTTGCCATAACCTGTACGACACTACTTTTCCCACCCGATTATAGTCGAGACTATTTACTCTACCTTACCACTTCGGACTCTACCATTTCCATGGTTTTAGTCCAAGAATATGATTCGCACGATGAACATGTAATTTATTCTTTGAGTCAGAGTCTCACGAATACTGAAGCTAAATACCTACATGTGGAGAAACTAGTCTTGGCAGCTGTTCAAGCTGTCCAACATTTTTGTCATTATATCTTATTACATAATACCACTGTCATTTTTTATTGCAACCCTATGCAGCATATCCTTACACGCCAATTGATGGGGGGCAAGTACTCCAAATGGATGGTGATTCTCTAGGAGTTCGAGTTAGAGTTCAAACATGTTAAGTCTAAGAAATCTTTAGTATTCGACAAATTGATATGTGACCTTCCCACAACTGAGAAAACAAATGTGGCAGAGGATTCCTTACCTAATGAATCCCTTTTTCTGATCAATTCTGATGATGTTTGGTATGGATATATTATCATTTATCTCCAAACTCAAAATTTTCGGCCTAAACTTTCTAGTACAGACCATCATCGTATATGGTATCAAGCCCATTAATACATAATTCTTGGTGACACTCTTTATCACTGAGGCTGAGAAATATTTGAATGAATACCACTTTGGAGAATGTGGTGGTCATATGTCTGGGTATGCCACTACCCAAAAAATCCTACGAGCAAGGTACTTCTGGCCTTCTTTGTTTAAAGACTATATTAATGTCATCTAGAAATGCCATGCTTGTCAAACGTATAATAACAAGATAAGATCTCATCCCGCTCCTTTACACCCTATAGTTTTCGTTGGTCCCTTCGCAAAATGGGGCATTGAATTCATGACATGTAACCCTCACTCGTCTGGGGGGCATGGATACATCATTGTAGCTGTGGATTATTTCACTAAATGGGCTTAGGTGATGCCTATATTTGATAACACCGAGAAAACTGCAGCATTTCTCATATTCAATCATATCATCATTCGATTTGGAATCCTGCAAGATATTGCTACTGATCACTATAGCCATTTTCAAAATTTCATGATGTCCGAGCTTATTGAAAAGTTGGGTCTTTGGCATGAAAACTCAACCCCCTATTATCCACAAGCCAATGGCCAAGTTGAAGCGATAAACAAAGTTCTTATTACTATGCTTCGATGGATAATAGGAATTCACATGACAAGTTGGAACACAATGTTGTTTTCAACATTATGGGCCTATCGAACATCCGTGAAGTTTTCCACGAGATTTACGCCTTTCCAATTAGTGTATGGTATCAAAGTTGTCCTACCAATTGAATGTGAGATACCATCTTTGAAGCTATTCGTTTAACTTCTCCCTAACACCTCTGCTAAAGAGGAACATCTATTGTACCTGATGCAATTAGATGAAACCCATCGTGATGCCACCCTGGTTATTGAAGCTCAGAAAAAGCATGTCAAATCCCAACATGACAAGCATTTCAAGCCACGTGTTTTCTCTGAAGGTGATCTAGTTCTCCTCTACAAACAAGATCATGATTTACTAGGGGCCAGAAAATTCAAGGCTATACGGGGAGGCCCTTATATTGTCAAACAAGTGTTGGAGAAGGGAGCCTATGAGTTAGTGGATTACGATGGAATTCCTTTGAGTGAACCCAGAAATGGGCTCTACCTAAAGAAGTACTATTCTTAGGTCATCATTGCATGATTTCTTGTATTTTTATTGTATCATACTCTTGTGTGCTACTTTTCACATGCTTTTTTGTTATTTGGTTTAGACCCCCAATTGCTTACCTTGTGTTGTTCTTGGTTTCCATATGTCAGTGTCTTCGCTACTCTACATTGGCTTCACCAATGGTGCTAGTCATAGTACTAAGAACTTAGCATCTGTTGCTTAGGAAATATACGCACCTATGAACGAATTAATCAGTCTACACAGTGTTTTCCTCGGTCGTGCAACTAACAATATCGCGGAGTATAGTGCAGTCATCAAATTGTTGACCGATGTTGTTTCACTTGGAATCCATCATCTTGTTGTATGACTTGATTCAAAGTTAGTAGTACTACAATTGAGTAATGTCTATTCTATCTTAAGTTCTACTTTATTAAGGGTATATTTACGAATTCGCCTCTTAGAACATCATTTTGATTACATTGAATATCAACACATTCCTAGAAGTCTAAATACATTAAGAGATGCATTAACTAATTATGTGTTAGACAGACATTTGAGACATTTATAAATCCAATCACATTTTGTATATAAATCAAGTAAGTTGATAGAATCCTCATGTATATATAACAACAAAATTTTTTACAAAAAAATGTTTTTAGTCCAAAGACCAAAATATAAAAAATGTGAAGCACATGGATTCATATACAAAATAGGATCAAGGATGTTGCTCACAATAACACACGACTACCCATGCTACCCTACAGAGCAGTTGACTAAGAGAACTAGATACACCCATGGTATGGCGCTGATAACATCTCGGGATATCATCGATAGAGATATCTGAGACATCTGTTGTTAACCCCTCCAGGTTCTACTCGATCGGCTCATAATTAGTGGCAACCAACCCTACTACCTTGAATGCCTCCCCTCATCTATGGATGGGAGATGTACCTGTAGGCCAGTGCAGTCCTACATCTGCGTTTTCAAAGAGTTCTTGATTAGTCATCGGAGTAAAAACATAAAAAAAATTTCATATTTTCAAATTTACAAAAACATTATAAAAACAAAATGTGCTTCTTACCCAAGTTCCCCCATTGAGAACCTTCAGGCAGAACCAAGTTTGGGTTGCCTCTAAAGTCCAAACTGGCATATGAATAATCATCTACCATCAGTAGTTGAGGTCTCAACCACTCAAAGAACACATCGTTATATTTAACGATGGGGTCGGTCACATGCCGAGCCATGAGGTCACACCACCTCTTCATTCTTGGATATTTTGGGGCCGGTATGCCCCACTCTGCCTGTAAGCACAAGTGTGGAACCCTCTCGAGGAAGAAGGACACTAAAATGGACCCATACCCAAACCGTTTCAGGTCATCTTTCTTGCACTTTGTCAATTGTTTCTTCATACTCTGAAGAACCCCATCACACTAGTTAAATATGGATTATGATGGCATTCCTTTGAGTGAACCCAGAAATGGGCTTTACTTGAATAAGTACTATGCTTAGTTTGTCTTTGCATGAGTGCTTGTATTTTTACTGTATCATACTCTCGTGTGTTACTTTTGTGTTTTTTTTTGTTGTTTGGTTTCGACCTCCAACTGCTTACCTTGCATTGTGCCTGGTTTCCATATGTCGTTGTCTTTGCTACCCTACATTGGCTTCATCGATGGTGCTAGTCATAGTACTTAGAACCTAACATCTGTTTCTGGGGCAATCTACGCACCTATGAATGAATTAATCATTCTACACGATGTTTTCCTCTGTCATGCAACTAATAATATCGTGGAATATAGTGCATTCATCGAATTGCTGATCAACGTTGTTTCACTTGGAATCTGTCATCTTTTTGTATGACTTGATTCACAGTTAGTAGTACTACAATTGAGTAATGTTTATGCTATCTGAAGTTCTACTTTATTAAGGGTATATTTACGAATTCACCTCTTGGAACATTATTTTTATTACATTGAATAAAAGCACATTCCTAGATGTCTAAATACATTGACAGATGCATTAGCTAATTATGTGTTAGCCAGAAATTTGAGACATTTATAAATCTAATCACATTTTCTATATAAAGCAAGTAAGCTGGTAGAAGCCTCATGTATATATAACGATAAAAGTTTAAAAAAAAAGTGTTTTTGTCCGAAGACCAAAATATAAAAATGTGGAGCACATGGATTCATATACAAAACATCATCAAGGATGTTGCTCATGATAACACATGACTGCCCGTGCTACCCTACGAAACAGGGGAATAAGAGAACTAGATACACCCATGGTATGGTGCTGATAATGTCTCGGGATCTCATTGATAGAGATATCTGGAACAACTGTTTTCAACCCCACTAGGTTCTACTCGATTGCCTCGTAATCAACGACAACCAATCCTACTATCTCAACTGCCTCCCCTCGCCTTTAGATGGGGGATGTACCTGGAGGCCAATGAGGTCCTACATCTGCATTGTCAAAGATTTTTTGATTAGTCACTGGATTAAAAACATAAAAGACATTTCATATTTCAAAATTCACAAAAACATTATAAAAAAAAAAATGTGCTTCTTACCTAATTTCCCCCACTTAAAAACTTCGAGTAGAACCAAGTCTGGATCACCTCTAAAGTCCAAACCGACATATGCATAATCATCTACCATTAGTAGCCGAGGCCTCATCCAATCCAAGAACACGTCATTATATTTGACGATGGGGTCTGTCACATGCTGAGCCATGAGGTCACACCATATCTTCATTCTTGGATGTTGTGGGACCGGTATGCCCCACTCTACCTGTAAGTGCAAGTGTGGAACCCTCTCTAGGAATAAGGACACTAAAATGGACCCATACCTGAACTGTTTCATGTCACCTTTCTTTCACTTTGTCAATTGTTTCTTCATACTCCAAAAAACCTCATGACACCAGTTAAATACCTGGGGCTCCATGCACTCCACTGCATACTGGAAGCAAATCTGGAGAGCCATATGAGGAGATGCACTCCCTGCCATCCGTAAGATAGTGAAAAGGATATTGTGAAGGGGTAAATCCCAAACATCCCTAATGGTAACCTTGCCTTTACATCTCTCGACCCCTAGTTCACAGTACCGACGAACATACTCACTCATCAGTAAACCTCCACCTCTATTACCTATCGAGGTCACATGAGATCCACGACGACATAATCCTATCAAAAAATAGATATCCTCAATATCTAAAGAGGGCATGTGGGCTCCCACATGTAATACCTATTGATCCATGTCCCACATGTGGACTAAATACTCAAGCAAACTCAATTGGGTACTCATGCCCTGGATCTTAAAGAACTTCAACAACCCACACTGTCAGAGGGAATTAATTGTGCCTAGTTCATTCCCAGCCAAATGATCATCGTCCTCATGCTCTCTCTCCCTCCACTTCAACATTATGACTGTCAAAAACTTGCATTGGAGCCATAAGGAGAAGATTAACATCTTCATTTTACTTTATTGGGAATTTTTATTGGCCAAACATAAATGATAAATTTTTGAGTTGTGCATGGCACAGGTGAGATTTTTACGTAGTGCAGAATCGCCACAGGTCATCCATAAGACCACCTGCAGAAATTTTTGGTTTCCGCAGGGCACGATATAAGCCGCCTACGACAATCCCTATCCGCACCTACCCTCATAATCTCTAACTCAAAAACCATTTTTAACCAACAAAAATAGAAATGAATCCATGGAAAATGAAGATGACAAGAAGATTACCTTTTTTGCAGAAGTCATTCGTCGAATGGTTTCCTGTGCCTCCCACAATCCACAGTGGAAGTTTGAGGTGAAATAGGGTTTTTTGGGCAAGTTTTGGGTAAAATGACAATGGAATGGTAAAAAAGAGTTTTCACCTATATTTATTAACTTTTTACTTTTTTCATTAATATTTTACATTATTTTATTCATTTTACTTAAAACATAAAGTTCTAATGACATTGTAAGTGTTTTTTTTTTCTCCGGTAAAGAATCTAAGAGCCTAAATGATGGAACACGAATACATTTCTTGGTTTTTTTTTTTACGTTTGTCACTTGCACAAATACTTTTTAGGTTTTTCAGGAAAAACCTCGAGCTGAATCATTGTTTATTCTCTTGCTCGCAATCAATGAGAGCACAACCAAGTATACTTTTGTCATTTTTTTCGTACTCGTCATGGTAACACGAAAAAAAATAATCATGGAGTATCCTTTAAGCTCTTTTCACGCTCTGTAAAAACGAAAAGATTGTCGAGCAACCTTGTTCTTTTCACGCTCGTAAAAGTATTTGAAGAAAATGCTTGATGGGTGGTAGTTCATCACTTTTTCAGTCTCATTAAACTCATTGACAAAAAAGGAACTGAGAGAGTTCTCTTTAAGTGTTTTTTAGACTCTCTAAACATGAAAAACCCTCGAGTTTTCTCTCTTTGGACTCATTAAACAAACATCAAAAAACCTATATGAAACTGAACCACTCCTTCTTAGGTTTCGTTAAACATACACTGAGGGACTCGTCCAAAGGATGAGCTTACATCAACAATCATATGTTATCCTCCTCAATCTTGCGTAAAAATAAA